>JAQZBX010000819.1:0-26299 GCA_029593785.1 Cabassous unicinctus
CAAAATGGCTAAAATAAAAAATAATGCCCCAACCAAATGCTGGTGAGGATGCAGAAAAATTAGAGCACTGTTACATCGCTGGTGGAAATGTAAAATGGTATGGCTAATTTGAAAAAACAAGTCCAGAGTGTCTTATAAAATTAAACATGCAACTACCATATAACCCAGCAATTGTACTCTTGGGCATTAATCCCATAAAAATGAAAATTTATGTTCACACACACACAACTGTGCACAAATATACATAGCAGCTTTAGTTGCAATATCTCCAAACTGGAAACAACCCAAATGTTCTTCAATGAGTAGATAATTAAATAAACTGTGGTTTACATTCATACCGTGAACTACTTATCAGCAAGGAAAAAGAACAAACTATTGGGTGAATCTTGATGGAATTACATGGTCTGAAAAAGCCAATCCCCAAAGCTCATATACTGTGTGATTTCATGTAAGCAGCATTCTTAAAATGACTTAATTGTAGAAATGGAAAACATTAGTTGTTGTAGAGGTTAGAGTCATTGTAAGAGGCTGGCAGGGAGGTGGGTGTGAATATTAAAGGGCAACGTGAAAGATCTTTTTGGTGATGGATATCTTCTGTATATCGACTGTATCAGTGTCAATATCCTGTTTGTAATATTGTGCAATAGTTTGGAAAAAGGTTAACATTGAGAGAGAATGGGATAAGGAATCTCTCTGTATTATTTCTTATAGTTGTATATAGATTTATAGTGATCTCAAAATTAAAAGCTTAATTAAAAAGATGAATTGCAACAACATTTGCAAATCAAGAGATTTTACATTGAATCTAAATTTCTGACTTCTCTTATAAAATAAGATTTGGCAACACCACCTAAAATCTTTTTTTGACAAAAGCCAGATATATTTAAATTGCAGCTTCCCTTTTATATTATACATGCTCTACAGATAGCCAGGGTCACCATTATTTCTGATTACTGCTCACTCTATGAACTTTCATTTATTTACACAATCCTTTGCTTAGGAAGTAATTCTGTTAGACCCCAGCCACCAGATTGGACTTTTGATATAAAACTAGAGAAAATTAAACTTAAGTACCCGTACCCCTTGAACCCATGAATTAGAAAAAGTAGCTACCTACCTTGGGGGCCATTCTGCAGCTATGTCCATTCATATTGCCCAATCTACTTGGTTAAAGCTTTCTAGGTTTCCTGAGCTGTCTGTTGTTCTGATTATGTTCTTGTTTGCTGGAGCATGAAAGTGATTTTTCAAGAGCATGGCTAAGTGGCATACTTAATGAGTCATTTTTATATCTAAAATTAGCTTTCTGTAATTTTTACCATAAAACAATTCCGTTATGAGTCATTTGGGGGTCAAAACTTTTTTGAATTAGACTCTTAAACTCTAAAAACATCATCTTGTTGGGAAGAAGTTTCAATTAAGTGAATTAAAATTAATCTAAATAAAAATCATATACTTTTACTCTGCTAAGATAATTAGAAATATTTTTATCTTGATATAAAAAAATCATAAACTAAGTATATGAGTGGGTTTCTCTTAATAAATTTCCCTAAAATATAATGTGTCCTTTTTTGTATACAGGTTTCAATATTTTAAATCATAGAACAATATTCATTTATAGCTTTGAGTTTTGTTTCTGAAGTATGCTTAAGGAACCATAATTATTATTCATAGTTAGATGCCTCTGTCACATTTTAAAAAATAATTTATTAATTAATAATAGAGCTCCTATCTATTGAGCATTCACTCTGTGCCAGACATTCAACTAAATTTTCTATTTAGGTAGCTAAATTTACTGTCATAAAAGCTTATGAACTCAGTCTTTTATAAATCAGGCTAGACAGATGAAAGAAGATAAAGTTGATACAAGTATTACGTGTAGTTTTGGTCTTTGTTAAACCACTAGGCCATGATAAGAATTTTCCTTTCCAAGGTAAATTCTCACATTCCATTTCAGCTGTATCAGTTATGTTTGGTACAGTTTACAATGAATATCTTAATTTTTCTGTTATTTTTTTTACCTATTTTCACTCAGTGTCCACTTTTTTCTTTTAATTTACTGCTTTTAAATTTACTTGAATTCCTTTGTTTCCTCCTGCTCAATAAAGTCTATTTTATGCCTTCTTGAGAAAACAATATATATATAATTTTCTTTTATTTCTGAAGTAAACACTTTTCACAAGCAATCTTTTCCTCTGATTCTTCAAGGTAATGCTTCTCCTATCTTAAGATCCAGCAGTTTCACCATTGTCACTTTAGTCACTGTTATTAATTTGGTTTGGTCAATTAGTGGGTAACTCAACCCTCAATGTGGGAAGATCAATCCAGGCATTAATTTTGTCAAGAAAATCCATGTGTTGTAACTCTTCTTCAGTCTCCTTCTTTCAAAGTTAAAGCTATGTATTTTGAAAGGCTATACCCTATTCATGTTTTCTGTAGGTTTTATATGGAGTATTGTGTGGAATTTGTTTCTGCTCCCACTCTCTAGTCCTTTGCTTGGAAGGGAAAAAATCTTCTAGAGTCTCACTGAGTTGTAGTTTATTCTGTCACCTGAAACTTGCATAAAACTAAAACCTCAGAATGCATAACTATAAAAAATTATGTCCATAAGAGGGACCTTTAAGTAGAATAAAATCTCCTACTCCTTATTCCCATATGCAATCTTCTCATAACTCTTCACCACAATGAGATTTTAGTTTTACTCCTGTGTGTAGATATAGAAAGAGTGGCATCATAATTAAAATAAGGGGTGCCAAAGACTGCTTCCTGACAGTTGTAGCACAGAGAATTCATTTTATTAAATCGAGTTGATACATAATTGTGCATTTGTATAAGCATCCAGGTAATTTACCAGCTTATATTTTTAAGCTCCAGCATATATATTATGACATCAAAAATTCAATTTTTTTTAATGAACTTTTTTCATTTTTTAAAATCTCTCCTATTTGTCTAGCCTTTAAAGTTTTCCAATACCTCCAATATTTAGGAAAAATATACATTCCAGCTTGCACAAAATAGTCCTAATTTACCTGTTGTTCCAGCATCCCATCTGGTTCAGTAATTGTCACTAAAATAGTGTCTCAGTTTGGACAATACATAATAAAGTAACCCTATCTATGATCAAAAAGCTTCTCACTGAGAAATTTCTTAACATAATGCATCAGATAAGAATTTTTAGCCTTTTAATCATGGGCTGTCATTTAAACTCTCAAAGTTTCTGTATCTATCTCCATAGAAGTCACTTTTACAAGAAAATTCATAATCATATTATATTAATATATCTGTATCAGGCATAGCACACTACAGATATAAGATGTTATTCTAACGTGTGTGAAGCCAGTAGTCTAGGACTTTAATTCTTGAGGCTTCTGAAAATTAATATTATTCATTTTTGCATTAAAAATGAAAGCAAGTTATAAATTTAATGCTAAATAATAAATTCACAGAATCTAAGAATTCACAACCAAGAAAATAATACTTTGCAGGCATTTGCAGGATATATCAATTGCTTCCTGAAAAACATTAAGTTATTTACATAATAAGAAACATGTTTTTCCCTCTAGATGCTTCTGGTACTTACTAAGTTAAGACTTTAACCTCTTATCTAGTGTAAAAGTCAACATAAGTGTCACACAATGAAGGAAAAACATCACTAGAAGCAGCCCACTAGCAATTGCTCACATGCTCATATCTTAATTTTCTTCCCTGGTGGCACCACAAAGAACCTCCCAATGCCTTCTTAGTTCTTAACTTTAGTACCCATTCCTCTACAAGTTCACCTTGCAGGCTGAACTTTTTCCAGGCTTCAATCATAGTTGACCTCACATTACTCAGTGTATAACTTTTCTTCAGTATGGCCAACAACAAATTTATAAATGCAGGCTTGATTATCTCTTGAAATTAATATTAGTAATTCAACCAAATGTATAATAAAATGTTTTGTTTTCAATATTTTAATTTTTTCATGCAGCATAGTGTTAATGTTTTAAAAGTGGCATTGGATTTCCTTAAAAATTAGTATTTTAAATATGAAATATTTCAAGCCTAGAAAAGTAAAACGTAAAATGCATAAAATGTATAAAATGTTTCTAAAGTTGACACATTAAAGTAAATAAAACCAAAATAATCTAATAATCATTAATGTAATTGATGAGAGAGAAATTTTCTTAACAAAAAGATACCAGTGTTTCACAAATTTAATGATGAGTGTTTCCAAACATACAAAGATCAAATGTTTTCTCTCTTATTTGAATTGTTCCAAAGAATACAAAAACAGGAAGTTCTTGAACATTATTTTTACAAAACTTTCTTAATATTGATGTAAATACAGAGAACAAAACATAAAGGTATAAACTTAAATGTATAACAACAGATACAGAAATCCTAATGGAAGCAGATTCTACTTTTAACAAATAACATCACAATGTGCAGTATTCAGAGATCTATCTTTTTAGTAATTTATGTTAGAAAATTATTTAAGTAATGTATTACTGTTTATTTTCTGCAACTTATTTCTTATTTCAATACTAACATTTTTTTAGCTTTGGGGGAGATAATTGTAGATTCACATACAGTTTTCTAATAAATGATACTGAGAGATCATTTGGACTCTTCCCCCAGTTTTCCTCAATGTTAATATCTTGCAGAACTATAGTACAATATCACAACCAGGAAATTGACATTAATACATACCATCAACCTTGTTTGGATTTCACCCGTTTTACATGCACTCGTTTGAGGGCATGCATGTGTGTCAGGGTGTATGTTTATTTAGTTCTATGTATTTTCATGTGACCACCACCACAGTGAAGATCCAGAACAGTTCTATCACAAGATTCCTTGTGCTTCCTATTTATAGCCACAACACTTCCCTCCTTCTTCCCCTTCCTAACTCTTGACAAACACTAATCTATTATCCATTTTTATAATTTTGTCATTTTAAGAATGGTGTATGAGTGGAATCTTTCAGTGTATAACCTGTTGGAATTAGCTCTTTTCACTTAGCATGATTCTCTTGAATTTCATACAACTTATTGTTTATATCAACAGTTTGTTGTATTTTATTGCTAAGTTGCAGTCTATGGTATATGTACTGCTTACCCATTCACTGGCTGAAGAACATATGAACTGTCTCCAGTTTGAGGAGATTATGAATAAAGCTACTGTGAGCCCTTATGTACAGAATTTGTATGAACATAAATTACTCATTTCTCTGAGTTTAATGCCCAAAATTATAATTGCTAGGTCATATGGTAATCACATGTTTAATTTTATAAGAAACTCAATCTGTTTTCCCAGAATAGCTGGACAATTTACCATTTCAAACAGCAAGGAATGAATGATCCATTGCACTCACGTTTTATAAGCAATTGGTAGTATCACTATTTTTTATTTTTTATTTTAGCTATTTGGATAGATGTGTAGTGATATCTCATTGTAGTTTTAATTTGGATTTCCCTAATAGCTAATCAAGTTGGACATCTTTCTATGTGCTTATTTGCCATCTGCATATCCTCCTCAGTGAAATGGCTATTTGTGTCTTTTGCCCATTTGATAATTGAGTTTTTGTTGTTCAGTTGATTATACAAATTTTTCTTTGTATAATCTATATACTAGTCTTCTGTCACATATATGGTTTGCAGATGTGTTCTCCCCATCTCTTGTCTTTTCATTCTCTTTCCAGTGTCTTTTGTGGAACTAAAATTTTTAATTTTCATAAGGTGTAATTTGTCTTTTTTTTTTCTTTTATGGATCATGCTTTTGATAGCAAATCTAATAATTACCTTCCTAGCCATAGATCACAAAGATTTTCTTGAATAGTTTTTCCTAAGCTTTACAGATTTTTATTTACATTTAAGTCATTGATCCACTGGGAGTTCATTTTTGTAAAATGTATGAGCTTTAAGTAGAGATTAATTTTTTTGGCTATGGGTGTCTAATTGTTCCATCATCATTTTTGGAAAAGGCCATTCTTCCTCCATTGAATTATTTTTTTTTAGCTTTGTTAAAAATAATCCGGGCACATTTTTGTTAGTCTATATCGTGAATCTATTCTGTTCCATTGATCTATGTGACTATTTCTCCACCAATACCTTATGCCTTGCTTACTGTAGCTATATAGTAAGCTAGAGTGATTTCTCCCACTTTATTCTTCTTTAAAAGAGAGTTTTAGCTATTCTAAGGCCTATGCTTTACCATATAAATTTTAAAATAAGCTTGTCTATATCTACAAAAAATCTTGCTGGAATTTTGATTGGAATTTCATTAAACCTATAGATCATTTGGGGAAAGTTAACATACGTACTATGTTGAGTCTTCCAATCTATGAATATGGTATATGTCTATTTAATTAATCTTTTTTATTTCTCTCATTAATATTTTGCAATTTTTAGCATAAAGATCCTCTACATCTTTTGTTAAGTTTGGACTGATCATAAATGATACATTATTTTTAATTTCAGTTTCCACAAGTTCACTGTTAATATGCAGTTTACTTTTAAAGACAATTTTGGCCAAACAAAACACAATGTAAGACCAAATTCCTCCTACAAGCTACAAGTTTGCAAATTTTAATCTAGGCAGTGGAATTAGCACAAAATCAATGATGAAAATATTATACTATTGAGTGGAGACATCCCCTAAGGAAGGTTAATTTATTTTGAAGGACTTAGGGGAGCAGTCAATGTAAAGAAGATATGTATGGTAGATTGAAAATATGGCTGCAGTGTTTTACAGCTCCCATTAAGATGTATAGTTTATTTCCTCCCACACTGAACCTGTGTTGGACTTGTGATACAAGTTGATCAAGAAAATGTGCAGAAAAAATGTTTGTGAGAGATCAAGAACATGGATCCTGACAGGTCTTGCAGCTTCTGCTCTTAGTCTCTGAATGCTACCCTGAGACTGACCATATAAAGAAGCTCACTTTAGTCTATTGGAGAGTGAGAAACCACTTGGAGCAGAACTGAGGATCCCCAGCTGACAGCCATGTGAACTGTTGTTCATGTGACTAAGGATATTTGGACCCTCCTGCCCAACTGAACTTCAAGATGAATGTACTCATGTGAATAAGCCTAGTCAAAATCATCAGAAGTTCCAACAAACCAACCATGGAATTATGATAAGTAAATCATTTTGTTTTAAACCAGAAAGTTTCAGGGTAGTTTGTTACACAGCCACAAATACCTGGTGTACTATGTTTCTCATTAGTTGAAAAATTCAATGAAGCATTCAAATAGACTTGAAAATATTGAAGAATCAGATTGCAGAATAAGAGCTAGTAATAATAATATTTAAACTTTTTAGCTCCATGATTCTTCGACTTCCTAAGACTTCTTTTGCAATCCTAAGATCTTGAAAATTGTAATGTGATGTAAAAATGTTGGACAAGAGCTTCTTTTCTTTTTCATAGTTAACTAATAAACATCATACTAATCCTATTCAGCAAAACAGCTATTATTAATATTGCAATGCTATAACAAACAAAATTAAAGGTAATAAAATATTTGTATTTTAATAAAACATAATACCACAGTCAAACTAGAAACAGAAATAAAATTGCTTGACTTACTGCATTAACATTTATTTGAAGTGTGAAAAGTTTAGCACTTAAACAATAGGAGTTAGATGTATTTTAAACACAGAACCTTCCCACATTAGTATAGCATGCCATTATACAATTAGCAGTTATGTGCACTATCATTTTTTAAAAATTATAGGCCCATAAAATTAAATTAGTTAAGAGTAAACTAATGAAAGACACTACTTTTTGTTTTACTGTGAATATAGCATGAATATAGTTTTACTGTGAATATGGATGTGGGCACATGTGGGAGTCAGATTCACATTTATTAAATTAATAGAGAGATTTTAAAAATCAAGAGTAGCATGGGTTTATTTTAAATGGCACCAACACATTAGGCTTATGAAATAGAAAACCAAGTGTGATGTGCTCAAAAAATCATTGATTTATTCCAAAATAGTAAATCTAGTACAGTACCTAGATGCTCTTCATTCTTCACTCTTCCTTTGCCCAATGCATATAAAAATTACCCTTCTGTTTTCATTCAGTCAAATTCTAAAGCAAGTTAAAGGTCCTTTCAGACTTCTCAAACTCATTACATTCTGTTATGACTGCCCTTGGGTTTTGATTCAGAAAGAGAAATAAGGCATATTGCTGAGTTTGAAATACAAAACTGCTATTTTTACTTTCATTTTAGGACTCACAACTCATGATAGGTTCTGAGAGGAACTGAAGTCGAACAAGAAAATATAATGTAACCCTAAAATTATTGCTACATAAAAGCTGAGCACTGCAGTAGCTTTTGAATGAGCTTGGGTATCACATGTATCCTGGCTTGTTTTTTCTGTTACCTCCATTATAGACAGAAAGTAAAACTCCCCAAACTCTACTTGCATTCACACATTTGTCTCATAGAAGGCCAAGAAGAAAGAAAAAAAAAAAGTTCATGTTAAGCCATCTCAAAGCAGACTCTTCTATTATTTTAAGAAGCTAAAAGCCAAATGAGCTACTTCAAAGACTGTTACAGAAAAATTCACCTCCAGGGGACCAAAAATAATCAGGCTGAGAAAATATAGCAAATGGACTTTTGTAGCTTATGTTGCAAAACCAATAACTCTTTAGACAAGAAGAAATAAATTCAGATTTATTACTCCTTTCTATGCTTGGTAATTCTTTGAATTCACTTAAAAAATTCTGTCAAAAAGTCCACTGGGGTGTGAAGATTGTGGTATAAGAAATTCCCAGGAACATATTCCTTTAGAGACAGCTAAATAAAAGGACAGATTCAACACTCTTTGAACACTGGAAGATGATAGAAACTTTGGATAATGACTCTACACATGTTGAATTGAGGGGAAAGAAGTAGAAGAGGTTGGAGATCAGAAAGTTGGACTTACAGTCTAGACACCTCCCCCACACTGAGATCAAGGTGGTTTAAAGAGACACATATTTGTTGGCACTCCAGTCCAGGCACCTCTTACCATGGCCACTTACCACAGAGCTACCCACTGCAGCAACTTAGAGTCTCATGCACATTCAGGAATGGTACTTAAGGCCACAGAGACTAACAGTGGGGTCCTAGCAATTAGCACATGCAATCATTCAAAGCAGCCCTCCAGAAACCAGACCTACCCATGGTGGAACGTATTGCAATCTGTGACACTCCCAGCTCATATCCTAATTACTGGTTCACTTAGATGAATATTTTGGTCACACCTGGTTCCATTAGCCAGGATCCCCTACCATGAAAGTTATTAGGTGAAAAAGCCACATGGAAAGGAGAAACTGAGCTACTGTACAAAGTGCAGGCTCAGAGCTGAAATCTGATATGAATGGGCAATCTAGTGTGTGGGAGAGAAGTTGAACACATCATAGCTGCCAGGGAGGAAAATGTGTTTAAAAACAAATAGAAAAGTACAGGATTACCAGAGGAATAACAATGAAAAGGAAATTCTCTCCTGGAGGGGAAATATTTGCATATCCTGAGACAATCTTGAAATTTACTGTACATGTCTAGGGTAAGAAGCAGGTGCAGAAATACCTGAGAAAAAAACTCAACGGTTAACAATGGGCTGCTCTAAAGGTTCAATATAAACTAGACAAAGAATTAAGAAGAACATTAACACACAGCTAATCTACAATAAAAGCTTAGGCAAGAGGAAGAAACTTACTTCCAGAGTTAGAACATCAAAATAATCAAATGCCCAGACATCTACAAAAGATCACAAGTCATACAAAAATAAAAAATAAAAAAGGAAGAGATGGCCCATTCAAGGAAACAATTAAAATAACAGATAATGCAAAGATATTGGAACTAATCAAAGCCATTCAGTCAAATCTTCTAAATAAGTTCAATGAGCTAAAGGAAAATATGGATATAAAACTATAGGATATCAAGAAGACTATTTGTGAACATGAAGAATTAGAAAGTTTAAAAGGAACATAACTAAATTTACAGGGACGAAAAACACAATAATAGAGAGTTAAAATACAATAGAGTTGTACAAAAGCAGATTTAAACAGGCAGAAGAAAGATTCAGCAAACTAGAAAACAGAATGATCTAAATCATATATTCTGAAGATCAGATAGAGAAAAGAATGAAAAAAAGGGAGAAGAGCCCAGGGGACCTGTGTGACAACATGAAGCTTATTAAGGTACTCATTATGAGAGTTCCAGAAGGAGAGAAGAAGGAAAAAGTGGCAGAATATTTGAGGAAATAGCCTGTGTTGGTTTGAGTCTTTTATGGAATCCAGAAAATTATGTTCTTAAATTGAACCTATTATAAACCTTTAATCATATTAGATGAGTTAAGAGCCTTCTGATTAGATTCCTCCAGTCGGGCATAGCCTGGGCTGAGTCTTAATTCTCTTACTGTAGTTCTTTATAAATGGAGGAATAAGCCACAAACAGAAGAAAACAGCCACAGTAACAGAGAGAAGCATCCAGAAGTTGATGTTAAAGAGAGAAAAGGCAAAGAATGAACAGCCTGAAGAAGAGGTAGCAATGAGGCCTAGAGGAGAGATGAGCTGATGCCACCATTGTGCTCTGCCATATGCCTGATCACCCACATCTGAGCTCGGGGAGAAAGTGAGCCTGGAGGAGAAGACAGAGACCAGCAGAGCTGTCATTGTGCCTTCCCATGTGGCAGGAGTCCAGGATTGCCAGCAGCCAGCCTTCAGGGAGAGACCTTTGCCTAATGCCTTGATTTGGACATTTTCCCTAGCCTTGTAACTGTAAGCTTTCAACCTAATAATTTCCATTGTAAAATCCAACCCATTTCTGGTATATTGCTACCAACAGCTTTTAGCAAACAAACATTTAACCAAACATTTCCCAAATTGAATGAAAGACATGAATAGATAAAACCAAAAAGTGCAATGAACTCCTAAAAGGATAAATATGAATAGATCTA
The DNA here is from genome assembly GCA_029593785.1 of Cabassous unicinctus. Lineage (NCBI taxonomy): Eukaryota > Metazoa > Chordata > Mammalia > Cingulata > Chlamyphoridae > Cabassous > Cabassous unicinctus. The sequence goes on from JAQZBX010000819.1 coordinate 10,933, forward strand.
CTTCAAGACATATAGTAATCAAAATGTTGAATGCCAAAGATAGAGAATTCTGAAAGCAGCAAGTGAAAAGTGAGTTGTCACATAGAAGGAATTCTCAGTAAGACTAAGGACCAATTTCTCATCAGAAATCATGGAGGCAAGAAGGAAGTGGTATGGCATATTTAAAGCACTAAAAGAGAGAAACTGCAGGCCAAGAACACTTTATCTGGCAAATCTGCCTTTCAAATATGAGGGTGAGTTTAAGACATTCACAGATAAACAAACACTGAGGGAGTTTATTGCTAAGAGACCTGTACTACAAGAAATGCTAATAAGAATTCTTCATGTTGAAAGGAAAGGACAAGAGATAGTGGCTTGCACCATTATGAAGAAATGAAGATCTCCAGTAAAGGTAACTACATGCATAAAAGCAAGAGCCAATAGTATACTATACTCAGTATGTTACTCTACTCTTTATTTCCCATAAGATTTAGAACACAATTGATTAAGAAATAAATGTATTTATATCTTATGGACAAGCAAAATATAAAGAGGTAATATGGTGGTTTGAAGCTGTATTACCCCAGAAAGGCATGTTCTTAAATTTAATCCATTCCTGTGAGTGTAGACCCATTGTAATTAGGACATTTTGAAGAGGCTGTTTCAGTTAAGGGTAACACATCTTATTCAGGATGTGTTTTAATCATCTTTAAAAATGGAATGAATACAGAAAGAGGGAGAGAAAGCCATGGAAGCAAGAAGCTGAAAGCAACAAAACCCAGAAGAGAAGGGAAAGGCCAGAAGATGCCGCCATGTGCCTTGCCATGTGGCAGTGGAGTCAAAGATCACCGGCAGCCAGTATTTGGGAAGAAAGCATTGCTTTGATGACTTGATTTGGTCATTTTACTCAGCCTCAAAACCGTTAAGTTAATAAATTCCCATTGTTAAGTCAACACATTTCATGGTATCTGCTTTCAACAGCCTAGCAAACTAAAACAGGTAATATGTGACAAAAAACAATATATATAGAGAAAATAGAGGGATATATGAACAGAGACTGTGTATGCTATTGAGTTATGTTGGTAACATTTAAAACTAGTAGGTTATAGACTTAGGTTGTTTAATACAAACTCCAGGGTAACCACAAAGAAATTATTTAAAACATATATATAAATGGAAATGAGAAAGGGATTGATCAATTAAATCATAAAATATCAACTGTACACAAAAGAAGTTTGCAGTAAAGAAAAAGTGGGACAAAAGATACATGACATATAAGAAACAATGGACAAAATGACAGAAGTATGTCCTGGCTGATCAGTAAAATTACGCTGATGTAAGTGAATGAAACTATCCAATCAAAAGACACAGTTTGACAGAAAGACTAGAAAAAGCACAATCCAGCTATGTGTTTGTTTACAAGACATCCCCCTTAGACACAAAGACACAAATAAGTTGAAAGTGAAAGGATGAAAAAAAATATATTCCATGCAAATAGAAACCAGACCAGAGCTGGGATAGTTATGCTAATACCAGATAAAATAGACTTTAAGTCAAAAACTGTTACAAGAGGTAAAGAATGACTATATATTAATAAAATGTTCAATCTACCAGGAAGATATAGCAATCATAAACATTTATGCCTCTAATCACAGTACCCCAAAATACACAAAGCAAACATTGACAAAACTGAAGGGAGAAATGGATGCCTCTACAATAATAGTTACAGACTTCAATACCCCACTTTCATCAATGGATAGAATATCTATATGGAAGAGCAATAAAGAAATGGAGAATTTGAACCATACGATAGATTAACTAGTCCTGGAAGACACATCCAGAACACTACATCCCAAAACAACAGAACACACATTCTTCTCAAGTGCACATGATCATTCTCCAAGATAGACTACAAGTTAGGTACAAAACTAGTCTTAACAAATTTCAATACTGAAAGGGAAATGTATAGCTCTAAATGTTTACATGAAAAAAAAGAAAGATTTTAAATCAGAGACCTAATTTCACACTTCGAGGAAATAATCCAATATATCAGTAGATACTGAGGACAGAAAGAATAAACTCTTAAGAGCAAAGCCAGGTAGGTGTTTGTTAGGTGTGGAGGAAATTACTGTCCATTGTGCCATGGAAACACAGGCTCAGGCACAACAGAGATTTTCAGCAAATGATCACTTTATTACTTACATGGCAAAAAGGGTCCAGAAGAGCAGGGGAAGAGATCCCATCATGGTCATTCCTCAGGAAGACCAGTTAGTAGGGTTAGGATCAGGGACAATGTCAGGGACACATGCCCTGCTTTGCATCAGAGATGCAACACTTGTGTTGCCCAGGTGATGGGTTTTTATACACCCCAGCAGAGGGGACCCTCCCAAAGAGCAAAAAGTGTGCATCAAGCAAACTTTGTGCTGTGGCGAGCAACTGGGACTGGTTGAGACTGAATGTCTCCCTTGGACTGCTTGCAGTCTCTTGTGAAATGGAAAGATATCAAACATCTGTGTGCAAAGAAGCAAGAAGAGAAACATATTGAACACCTTTGTGTAAACAAGCAAGAAGGGAAAAGGAGTAGGGTAGGAGAGTGCTGGAAGATGGCCTCTGAGTGTGTGTGATTTCTACAGCATTAGGTAGGATTTCATCAGAATTTCTCTGCCTTGATGAAGTACCTTTGGTAATTCTTTGTTAACTATACATAGCAAATTGCCTCAAGGAAGCTACCTAGATGTTACCTGAATTACCACAGGCTTCACTGACGTTAATAAATCTTTAATTTATGTGTGCCTTTATAATAAACACAAAGTCAAAGACACATAAAGGAAAAGAGGGAGGGAAGAAATAAAGGGTGAAGGAGATAAGGTAGAAAGGAGAGTGGGAAAGAGAAATTTCTTAAGGTATTTTAACTAAAGGCCTTTGACATCAGCAAAGTTCTGCTTTTTAACTTACTGTTTCCAGATTCAATTGCACTATTTTTATAGCTTTATTTCTGGATGTATTTAGAAGAAAAGCAGAGGAGGCAGAGAATTCAGTAAGACAGTTACTCTCCAGGGTATATCTGCCATTTTTTTCTTTTTCCAATACATCTTATTTTAAGCCACAGCAACAGTAAGACCCGAAACCCTATTCAGCGAAGTGAAGATTCATTCAATATGTTTCTTTGCCACAATGTTCACTCCAACACCAGAATATAATCACTGCAGCCTAGGTAGTTATACAGTGGTAATGCAAGAAGTCTAACTTCCTTCTTCATGGTTTTCAGGTAAAAGAAATGAAAATACGGATCCAATGTAACCTGAAATGCCCTTAGTATAATGTCAATTCATCCCATATTTATTGATTATATTTTGCTTCTATAATAATTTATTATGTACACTAATATGCTATTGCCTAAAACTACTAACTGATTCATAAATTTCATTATTACAACTTATTTTATTTAAGAAACATAACAAAAATTCATTAAAATATGTTAGGCCAAAATGTTTTAAAATAATTAAATGAGATTAAGCATGAAGCTTTTGAAAGCTATATCTCATAAATGGTTCATGGTTTCAGGTAAAAGTTTTACTCTCACATATAGTTGAGTGTTTCATAAGGAAAGAAGAAAACTTCAGAGGTAAATATATTTATAACTCTTATAAATATTTGAATATTTACATGGCACTATAGCTAATAAAACATCAATGTAAATCATTTTCATTTTGTCTGACAGAATTCATCACACAAACAGAATAGAAAATAAATATATTCAAAGAATATACTGAAAGTGTTTTTGAAACAGAATATGAAATAATTAGCATTATAACTCCATCCTTATTTGAACCTGCATATAAATTTGTGTTATATCCTAATCTAAGCCATCAAAAGAAAAATGTTCTCAAAAAGTAGCATAATAAGTTTTTCCACATAGCAGTGATTTTCAATGGGTGATCTTGACCACCAGGGAACATTTTAAAATACCTGTAGGATTTTTATTCATCATAACTGATGAATGGTAGGTGCTACTGGAATTTAGTGGATAGAGGCCAGAGATGCTGCTAAAAATCCTACAATGCACAGGACAGCCCCCACAACAAAGAATTATCTGATCCAAAATGTTAATCATGCTGAGGTTGAGAAAGTCTACTGTATTAGAATAAATTTTGTGACAGTTATTAATTAGCACAACTCAACTTCTCTTCCACACTGAAATGTCTAATATGCTACTGATCTGCTGATCCTAAGTTGAAACTAAATTTTATGTTGATTTGCACTGAAACACAGAATTATAAAATTTAATTTTTCCCATTATTGAAGAAGCTGGCATAAAGCTTTAGTGACAAGGTGAAAAAGCAACATTTATAACATAGAGATAGAAGTCATCTCCAAAGTCTTCTATCTTGGCAGTTTATTGTGAAATGATTTAAAATCACAAAAAGAAAAAAACAACAACATATCAACCAAGTCTATGGGTCATCTGCCTGTTTAGAAAAACTAAATCTGACATGGACAGGGTTTCATTTCTAACCAAACAAGATGCGTTAGTGGTATGAGAAGCAAAAATTTTAAATTAGAGTATCATCTCTACTAATAGCTAGAAATAATGGAACTTGGCAAATCTTCAATTACAAAAAATAGTTCAATGCTTTAACAATGTGAAATTTAAAACTCAAATAATGTTTAAATACTTGAACTTGACACATTTCTGCCACCTCTGCTTTTTACCTAAATAAGTCCAGAAATAAAACTATAAAAATAGTGCAACTGGATCTGGAAACAGTAAGTTAGAAAGTGGAGCTTTGCTGATGTCAAAGGTCTCTATACAAAATACCTATCTGAAAAAAAGGAATATCTGAGAGGATAATTTTATACCATGAAGATTTGTATCATATGAGAACAGAATTTATGAATACTTTTAATTTATAAAAATATTTCTTAAATGAAAGAGACAATTGTCTTTAAAGTTCAATTAGGTATTACAGTTATCCCTTTCACATTGTGACTTTCCCCATTGCAGCTTCGATATATTGTGGGTCAGCATAAGAAATTAAATGGGACTTTTTGGGGGAGTTTTGCAGAAGCTGCAGATGAACTCAAAGGCCAGTAGATGACACAGAAAAAGTTTAGAAACTCATAAATGCGTAACATATATGTATAGTATTGTATAATATCCACATATTTTACCTTTAATACCATAAGTATACACAATTTCTCCTTTAAAGTTAAAATAAGTAAAAGTTAAAGTTTTCAAAAAGAACACAAAAGCCAGCAGACAACATACAAAGGCTAGAAATTTAGAGATACCTTAAAATTTTAGTAACTGATAGATGCAGACAATGTATGTACTACCGTTATGTATAATGTTACCTATATAGAATGTGTTTTACTGTTTAGTAACAAATGAACAGCTACACAATTTTTTTTTCTTAAAATTTAATTTATAGTAAAGGAATGCCGTTCTGTGCACTGGTTTAGGGATGCCAAGCGATTTTACAGAAATCTCTCACCTGACATCTCACGGAGATCTTTGCATCTCGAGTTTCTTGTATCTTGTGTTGTTTAAACACTATAAACCCTATTAAATTCATGGGTCCCAAGCATAGTATTCCTAGTGGTTTGGAAAGTGCTCCTAAAGAACAGAGGAAAGTGATGAACTTGAAGGTAAAAATGAAATTGTTAGATATGCTTCATTCAGGCAAAACTGCTGTGGTTGGCCACGAATATGGTGTTAATGAGTCGACTCTAAAGCACATCAAGAAAAAAGAGAAAGAAATCCGCGAAGCCATTGCTGCAGCTACCCCAACAACTGCAAATCATTTGCATAAACCACAGGATCCGCATCTCTCTTGCACAGAAAATGCAACTTTCTTTTGGATACAGGATTGTTACAAAAAAAGTCCTTCTGGTAGACTTTGGCATCATACTAGAAAAGGCTAAGTCCTTATATGATTCCTTAAAAGAAAATGCAGGTGAAGGGTCTACCCCTACGGATTTTCCGCCAGCAAAGGCTGGTTTGAAAATTTTAGAAAAAGGTTTTACCTTCACAGTTTAACAGTAATGGGATAGGGCAGTGTCTGCCGATCAAGAGGCAGGTAGGGAGTTTCCTGAAACGCTGAAGAAACCGTTTTGCTGAAGATAAAATAAACAGACCTTAAAAAGGAGGTGTAGAGCAAGTTTATTGAGCTAAAGTTGCATTAATGCAGGAGCAGTACCAAAAGAGGTTTCTGCTCTAAGGGTTGAGCTGGTGGAGCAGCTAATATGGCTGCTTGAAACAAAGAAAAGGGTGGAGGAATGGGGAGTTGTGAGGGAGACATAAATTATGGTGACTATATGAGCTGCGTGAGCTACGAGGATGACGTGAACTACGTGGAATAAGGGGCCTGTGGACTGTCCCAGCAGGGCGTCCTCCAAGCCCAGTTCGTTAATTAGCAAGCAGGATGTTGGTGTAAGATTGTGACCGTCTGGTGAAGATCATCAGACTTTGCCGTTGTCAGCCTGATCTCTGTTACAGTTCTCCCTTCCAGGCAGGGGCAGGGGTCTTTATCACCACCGCAAAGGATCATCTGTATGTCAGTCTGCTTCAACTACTCTAATTTCTTTGTAATCTCCTGGAAAAATGGAAGCTCAAGCAAATCAGGATGGCTAGTAAAATAATTTACCATTCCAATTTCATAAAACTAATTGAAGAGAAAGGCAACAAACCAGAACAGATATTCAATGCTGACAAAACTGTCCCTATACTGGAAAAAAAAAATGCCTCAGAGGATATATATCAGCCAAGAAGAAAAGTGAGCCCTAGGTTTTAAAGCCACAAGGAATAGGGTAACCCCTTTTCTTTTGTGCCAATGTCATAGGGTTCATAATAAAGACAACCTTGACATATAAATCTGTTAATCCTCCAGCTTTAGGACAAGTACCAGCTGTCTGTCTTCTGAATATTCAATAAGACAGCATGGACGACCAAAGCACTTTTCCTTGACTGGTTCCATCAGTGTTTTGTGCCGGAGGTTAGAAAATACCTTGCCAGCAAGGGATTACCCTTTAAGGTGTTAGTGCTTCTGGACAATGCCCCCAGCCACCCGGAACCCCATGAATCTATGCTGAAGGTGTGGAAGCTGTCTACATGCCACTTATGTGGACTTTGTAGATCACAGGGGCACTGCGCCCCTAACCCCGCAATGTGGAAGAGATAATTGTAGTTTCATTGTCCCAAATCCATATCTTAAATATAAAATTAATTAATGGTAACTGAACAGGAATCATATATTCCTGTTATTATACAAAGAAAATTAAACCTAACATCCTGAAATCCACTTTGCTGTGATTATATTGTTTCAAAATCCATTACTTCTCCAACCTCTGAAATTTCACTATGTATGTATTGTATCAAAAGTTGTATCTTTTATTCACCAAAAAACAGACAAACTTTTTAAAAAACATTTTTGGCACCAGGCAGAAGAGGCATCTTCCCTTTAATTACAGACAAAGGTCTAAACAGTCTGCTTTCTTTTCTTTTCAGGCACCCTTTCTTTTTTATTTGCTCTTTCTTAGATTCAGTGCTATTTGCAAACCACTTAAAAGTGCTATTATGAAAAAATAAATGAAATTATTTTTCATTTATTTCCAATTCATAACAGATGATATAAAAAAACAAAGTCCTTTGGGCTATAGTCCAACTTTTTGTGCTTAATATATTTACAGTAAAAAACAACATGTAAAGCCATGTTTCAAGAATAAAAGAGAAAAAGGAAAAATTGAGTCTTTAGAAAGAAGAAGAAAAGAAAAATATAAGTCTAAGAACTTCCCTAGCAATAGACTAGAGACAAATATTTTCCCAGTACCTCATAACAGAATGACACTTTAAAGGAAATTTAAGCTAACTCATTCGTGTAACTTTCTATAAAACAAAAGCAAGAATGAATAATTGTAATTTGTTTCAAAATAAAAGTAAACTTTGATTTAGGGTAAAGAATTTTGGAAAAGTGTTTAAATGTCTTTAAAATTAAGTGAATACATATTATATATTCTCTCTCCCACCTGTTGAGCAAGTTGCTGGAACGGGGCATCATAGACCAACAGAAACTTTCAGCAAATGATGCCTTTAATGTGCAGAATAAAGAATTCAGGAAAGCAGATGTAGCTCAAGTGGTTGAGTACCTGCTTCCCATGTAGAAGGTCCCAGGATTGATCCTTGGTACATCCTAAAAACAAATGAAAAACCTATTCTCATGGGGGAACAGATGTAGCTTAGTGGTTCAGCACCTGCTTCCTATGTGTGAAATCCTGGGTTCGATCCCAAAAACTGCTCTGGGTCGAGGTTGATAGATGGCAATTCTGCACATCCCACTTAGCATGAAGTCTATGCTGTGGTTTTTATCCCCCTCTGAGGGGGATGAGGCCGTGCTACTGAGAATTCCTGTTCTGATAAGCATCTGGTGCTGCTTGTTCCAGGTTGAAGGTTGAAGGTCTGGCAAGGTCTTTTCATTAGACTTCCCATCTCCCCCAGGTTGTGGAATGGTACACAATAGAAAAGGAGGTGGGGGTAGCAGAAAGCCAGAAGACAGCTGCTTAGTGTGTTTTTGTGATTTCCCCAGAGAAAGAGCTGGGGTAGGTGAGGTCTCAGTGATGGCAGATTAGCAGATGTCTGTGGCTTCCTTAACACCTTCCTCTTTCCCTGCCTTCATTGATTTCCCTCCTTATTTCTTTCACTAAATTAGAGAATTTATATATAAATGTGCTTAATGATATATTAGCTTTCCATTACTGCCTAAAACCACAAAAACTTAAAACAATGCATTTTTATTACCTTAGGATTTCTATGGGTCAGATATCTGGACATGGCTTAGGTAGGTTCTCTACTTCAAGGTATCTCATAGTGCTGTAATCAAGGTATTGGTAAAGCTTGAGGTATCATCTCAAGACCAACTGCGCAAGGGTTTTCTTCCATGGTCATTTATGTGGTTTTTGGCAGGTTATCAGAACTGAGGGCCTCAGTTCTTTGCTGGCTTTTGGTTGGAGGCCACTCAGTCCCTTGCTATGTGGGCCATTCTATAGGCCAGATCAACTTGCTTCATCAAACCAGCAATGGAAAGATTCAGTTAACAAGACATAAGTTGCAATATTATATAAAATAATAAAATAATCATGGAAGTGACATTCCATCTCATTTTCTGTACTTTAGTGATAAGAAGCAAAACTCAGGTTCTGCCCACACTCAAGAGGTAGAGAATGCAGAACCTGATGTACACATCAGCAGAAGAAAGCACTTTGCACTATCTTGGAGTTTCTTCCCCACAGTGGCTAAAATTTATTGAACACTGAAGGGTCCATCAATTTCTGGTTGTTCCCAGTTCTTCCTTTTCTCTATAGTACTAAAACCCCTTTATCTTATCTAGTCAAGATGGTATAACTACTTTGCCTCTCCTAAAGCTAATTGCAGTTAGGTGGCCAATGGAAGTTATATGGACAACTTTTTTCTTCCCTCTTACTGGAATATGGAAGTGGTTGTGCATCATCTTTGATTACATGGTGTTACTGTCCAAATGCTTTACATATATTAACATGAGGTAGAGAGTCTAATTACCCTGATATTATAAATAAGGGAAGTGAGTCACAAAAAATTAAATATTATTTTCAAAGTCACAAAGTAATTGCTTGTGTTATAACTGGAATCCAATAAATATAAATCCAAAGCTCACAGTTTCAGTTGATTATTATTAGTGTTCTTTACAACTTCACAATTTGCATTAGTCACCACTTAAGCAAAAGTATTTTTAGCTTAGAACAAATTATTTCAACGGCACAAAAGATTCATCTGCATATCATGAAAAGTTTTCCCTAATATCCATTTGTCTCATCATTGGTGATCACCAACATCAGATAGTTTTGATTTTGGCATCACTGGAAAACATGATCTCAGGATGACAAGCTAATGCCTTGTGGTTTCATAAACAAATTTTAAATGCATTCTCTGCATATGATAGAGTTTTCTGAAAAGCTCTCTGTAAGAAGAAATCTCTGTATCCAAGAAGAAGCAGCTATATTTAAGAAGGCCTGTATGTATTGTAATAAGAAACACCTAATGCCTAGAGTTTAAAGCTTAGTCATTAACATTTGAGATATTCAATTAAAATAAATTAGATTGAATGAATAAATATAATTAATTAATATAATTTCCTAAAATAAAAACACCTAAACCCAGAAGTTTTTTTTTAAGTTCTCAAGCAAATTTAAGAAATTTACCCTTTAATAACAAAAAGTTTCCTTGTTCTCTAAATTAATCTCTATTAATTTTATTTCCAACCAGGTGCATAAACACACACACATACACAGACTCATATGTAAGCATGCACACACACATGCCAAGAAAAAGTTAAGTAGTGTAAAAGACAAAGTCAAGATTTACTTACTATAGAATTCTGATAAACTTGCAAGAGTCACACTATTCTTCCATCTGTAAAAGTCACTCACTGCGGCAGTGGCTCTTAGTGGAGGACTATGACTTCATAGAAAGTTTTATATTCTTTGCATAGTCAGAGAGGAAAATAGTGGGATTTTTCACACCGAATTGTAAATAAAAATCACTGCACTTTGTTGTCCATAAAACAAATTTGTGAAGAGGCGTAATTTAGATATGTTCTTCACAACAAAAGAAGCAGCAACAAACAATAGTAAAACAATTACATATATAATTTCCTGGTTATCAGAGGGGACAAGAGAAAAATCAAATTGTATTATAACATGGATCTTTTGAGATTTCTTAATACTAATTGCAAAACCAACATTATTGAAAATAACCTCTATTTTCAACCTAATTACAATTTTTAATCTATATCTCATCCCGTTAGTATGCTGTGTACTTCCTAAATTAAATTGTTTTGTGTATCTGTATTAATGCTCTTTGCTTCACTACTTTACACACTATGTGCCAATTGCCTATTTGATAATGAACTAGAACAATTCAAGACTTTAGTGAATTTTTTTTTTTTTTTAATTTCATTCACTAGCTCTGGACTTAAACTTTTATTTATAAAGCTTATTTCATTCTCATCATGAATCTTTCTTTTAAATGCAAAAGTAATGGATGGCATTGGTTTAAGTGAACACTCACCATCTCTCTCACAAAAAATGGCTAAGAAGGGGCAAGATCCTGCCTGAGTGGGCTGTTATGGGAACCCACAGATCAGAAGACTTCAGGGCAATGATCTGGAGGAACTGGACATAGAGATAAAAAGCCCATGGGAAAACCATGAGTTTTTCGCCCTGGTGGCTGGAAATGGCTGGCAGTTAAGCCCCACCCTCAAGGCAAAAAGCTGCGAACCCTGACTCCCACCGGCTACCGAGTGGGAAGGAGCCTTATCCGAGAAAAAGAGGGTTCTGGTGAAGGGTGGAGAGGCGTTTCCTTTCTGTGGGTTAGGTTACCCAGACCCCCATTGAACTTTAAGGAGCATACCAGCTGGCAAGGGGTGGCCCCGGGAAGAGGGGAGAGGCAAATCTGCTTAGGCAGCCTGATTTGCCTAGCCAACCTGGGAAAGAGGAACTGCTGGTAGAGGGTGGAGTCAGGTAATTGACTAGTCTTGTGCTGAAAATTATCAAAAATCCAAATCCTTTAAGGGAGGCAGGCAGTAGGAAGAACTTAATAACCTTCCAAGGGTCTATTTAGGTGCCCTGGGAGGATGGGGAGGTCTGGAAGAGAGTTGAGAGTCATTTCTCTGTTGTGAGTTTGGATACCAGGGTCCCATTTGAATTTCAGAAGGGAACTCAACCTGCCCAGGACAGGTGAGGAAGGATTCCATCACACAGGCTATTACACCCTGCTTCACTAGGAGAGAAAGCCATAAGAATAGAAAGGGGGCAGAGACTGACAGGCTCCAAATCAGCAGGAATCTTCCCAACTGCAAAGAGTCAACCTTGCCCTAGAGAAAGTGACTGGATAGCTCTCTAGCTAACTGACCCAATGAGAAAGTTTAGCTCAGTGGAGGAGTCTCTGCTTTGAATACATGAGGTCCCTGGTTCGATTCTTGGCTGTCCTTAGAGTAGTGATCCACGGGGATATCAAACACCCAGCTGATACTTCAGGACAAGGAACACACAGACATTATTTTTGTATTAGATTCTCTTAGTTCTCTTACTTTTCTTAAAAAAGATTCTATGTTTTTAAAAATTTAACCTAGTTTATTCGCTAAAACCTGATTCAAAACCTGCAGAGGGCAGGCTGCAAAATAATTGATTGATGAACACCAGCAGGCTGAGAAGCTCCTCAGCCTAAGAGGGAAGGCTATTTTTCCTAAGTTTTGGTTTGATTGCTTGCTTGAGTGTCTGTATTTTGTTCTTCTTTTTATTCCTCTCTTCCTCCCCCTACCAATTTTTTTAAAATTAGGTGCTGCTGTCTTGTTTCTTGCTTGCTGTGTTTCCCCCTTCCTTTGTTTCCTCTTTTTTTTGTATACCAATCTTGTCTACCTATACTATTTCTTTTCCTTCCTTCATTTTTCTATCTTCTGCTTTCTGTTTTTTGTTCTTACATTCCACCTTTCTTTGTTTAGTTTTGAATTTTTCTTGTTTTTGTTTCTAACTCCTTTATTCTGTTTTCTTTCTCTTTTTAACTTTTTTGCTTATTGTCTTTCTTTTCTCTTTCCCTCACTTCTTATCATTCTGGACTTTAAATTCATTCTAGATATTTTTCTCTATTTGGTTTTTCATTTTATTGTTTGTACCCCACTTCTTTATTCTTATTCCTCTGCACTTCTCACATGAGTTCGTTATTCATTTTCCTAGGTCTTATATGGTTCCTCTTGAACATTTTACTATTATTGTTACTATTACCTTTTTCTCTTCTTATCTCTTTCCCTTTCCCTGGCCCTAATCTTTTCCTGTCAAGGGAACAAAGACAACAGCAAGAAATAGAAAAAAGAGGATCAAAGTGTCAAAGACAAAACTTACCACACATACAAGACCAGCAACTAAATAAAACCTTTGAGTAGAGAGAGAAACTAATCAACTGAATAAACCCATCAAGATAAAGAGAGGACTAAACACTAAGAAAAAATTATAAAACATACTAAGAAACAGGAAGACTTGGACTAGTGCAATGAACAAACTAAAAACCAGGAGGAGATGCAGAACATGGAGCTAATCAAAGCTGTCCAAACAAATATCATGAACCAACTTAATGAAGTGAAGGAAGAAATAAAGGCTATTAAGAAGACACTGGGAGAGCATACTGAAGAAATTGTAAACATACATAAAAAGGTAATGGATATGATCATGATGAAAGGCACAACCCAAGAAATCAAGAATACACTGGAAGCACATAACAACAGATTTGAATAGGCAGAGGAAAGAATTAGCTATGTGGAACACAGTACTTCTGAAATCAAACAGAGAGTAGAACAGATAGATAAAAAGATAGAAAAAATCCAGCATTGATTTAGGGATATGAATGACAACATAAAACACACAAACATATGCATTATAGGCATCCCAGAGGGAGAAGAGTAGGTAAAGGGGACAGAAAGAGTGTTGGAAATAATAGCTGAAAACTTCCCAACCCTATTGAAGGAGATGGATGTACATGTTTAGGAAGTACAGCACACCCCAAACAGTATAAATCCCAACAGGCCTACTCCAAGACATATACTTGTCAAATTGTCCAATGCTCAAGACAAAGAGAGAATACTGAAAGCAGCAAAAGAAAAGAGAATTATCACATACAAGGGAAGCTCAATAAGACTAAGGGCTGATCTGTCATCTGAAACCATGGAAGCAAGAAAGCAGTGGTATGACATGGTCAAGGTGCTAAAAGAAAAAGAATTTCCAGCCAAGAATTCCCTATCCAGCAAAGCTGGCATTCAAAAATGATGAAGAATTCAAAATATTCACAGATAAAGAGAAATTAAGAGAGTATGCCAATAAGAAACCTACCCTTCAAGAAATACTAAAGGGAGTGCTACAGGTTGAAAGGGAAAAACAGGAGAGAGAGTTGGAGGAGAGTGTAAGAAAAAATTTTAAAAATGGAAATAAAACTACATATGGCTTACATAAACCCAAAGAAAATATAGCTAATGTAAGTAATTCCTTGAGAATAATAACTCGGAATGTTAATGGATTAAACTCACCAGTCAAGAGACACAGATTGGCACAATGGATAAAGAAATATGGCCCATCTATATGCTGCCTACAAGAAACCCACCTTAGACCCAGGGGTTCAAGGAGACTGAAAATGAATTGCTGGAAAACAATTTTACAAGCACATGACAGCCAAAAAAAGGGTGGGAGTAGCTATACTAATATCATACAAAATAGACTTTAAATGCAAAACTATTCTAAGAGACAAAGACAGACACTCTATATTAGTAAAAGGGGTAATCTTTCAAGAAGAAAGAACAATCATAAACATTTATGCACCTAACCAGGGTGCCTCAAAATACACAAAGCAAACACTGTAAAAACTAAGTGGAGAAATAGATGCCTCTACATTTATAGTGGATGAAGTTAATACACCATTATCACCATTAGACAGAACATCTTGACTGAGAATCAATAAAGAAACAAAGACTTTAAATAATACATTAGAAGATCTGGACCTAATAGACATATACAGAACACTACACCCAAATACAGCAGAATATACTTTCTTCTCGAGTGCACATAGATCATTCTCCAAGATAGACCACATGCTAGGCCACAGAACAACTCTCAATGAATTCAGAAAGATTGAAATTATACAAAGTAATTTCTCTAGCCACAATGGAATGAAACTAGAAATCAGTAAGGGCCAGAGAACTAGATTAGGAAAAAAGATATGGAAGTTAAACAACACACTCTTAGACAAACAGTGGGTAAGGGAGGAAATTACAAAAGAAATCAGTAACTACCTTGAAATGAGTGAAAACGACAGCACAACATATCAAAACCTATGGGATGCAGCCAAAGCTGTACTGAGAGGGAAATTCATAGCCATAAATGCATATATCAAAAAAGAAGAAAGAGCTAAAATTGAAGACCTAACTGCACACCTAGAGGAATTATAAAAAGAACAACAAAAGGTTTTTTCATGAAGATGGCGCTGAAAGAGAAGAAGGAAGTGCCTGCCCCTCCCAAAACTGAAGCCAAAGCAAAAGCTTTGAAAGCCAAGAAGGCAGTACTGAAAGGCGTCCACAGCCACAAAAAAAAGAAGATCCACACGTCACCCACCTTCTGGCAGCCTAAGACGCTGCGTCTCAGGAGACAGCCCAAATATCCTCGGAAAAGTGCCCCCAGGAGAAATAAGCTTGACTACTATGCCATCATCAAGTTCCCTCTGACCATTGAGTCAGCCATGAAGAAGATTGAAGACAACAACACATTTGTTTTCATTGTGGATGTCAAGGTCAACAAACACCAGATCAAACAAACTGTGACG
>JAQZBX010000819.1:26399-59338 GCA_029593785.1 Cabassous unicinctus
AAAAAAAAAAAAGAACAACAAAAGAAGTAGAAAGAAGGAAATAACAAAGATTAGAGTAGAACTAAATGAAATAGAAAATAAAAAAGCGCTAGTAAAATAAACAAAACCAAAAGCTGGTTCTTAGAGAAGATCAATAAAATTGACAAACCCTTAGCTAGACTAACAAAGAAAAAAAGAAAGAAGACGCAATACACAAAATAAAAAATGAGGATGGGGATATCACCACTACCCCACAGTAATAAAGAGTATCATAAGAGGATACTTTGAAAAATTATATGCCATCAAGAAGGAAAATTTAGAGGAAATGGACAAATTCCTAGAAAAGCACAAGCAGCCTACATTGATGAAAGAAGAAATTGTACTCAAAAGAAGAATCACAAGTAATGAGATTGAATTTTTCACCAAAAACTTCCCAACTAAGAAAAGCCCAGGACACACAGCTGAATTCTACCAAACATTCTGGAAAGAACTAACACCAATCCTGCTTAAACTCTTCCAAAAACTAGAAGTAGAAGGAACATTGCTTATCTCATTCTATGATGCCAACATTACCATAATATCAGAGCCAAACAAAGATGCCACAAGAAAGGAAAATTACAGACCAATCTCCCTAATGAACCTAGATGCTAAAATCCTCAACAAAATACTTGTTAATTGTATTCAGCAACACATCAAATGAATTATACACCATGACCAAGTGGGTTTAATCCTGGGTATGCAAAGATAATTCAACATAAGAAAATCAATCAATGTAATACACCACATAAACAGATCGAAAGGAAAAAATGACATGATCATCTCTATAGAGGCAGAAAAAGCACTCAACAAAATGCAGCAACCTTTCCTTATAAAAACACTGCAAAAGATAGAAATAGAAGGAAACTTTCTGAACATGATAAAGGGTATATATGATAAAAACACAGCTAACATCATATACAATGGTGAAATCCTAAAAGCTTTCCCTCTGAGATAGGGAACAAGACAAGTATGCCCACTATCACCGCTCCTATTTAACATTGTCTTGGAAGTACTTGCTCCAGCAACTGAGGCAAGAAAAATATATAAAAGCCATCCAAATTGGAAGGAAGAAGTAGAAATTTCACTATTTGCAGACAACATGATCCTATGCATAGAAAGCACTGAGAAATATATAACTAAGCTTCTAGAACTTATAAATGAGTTTAGCAAAGTTGCAGGTTATAAGATCAATTGTCAAAAATCAGTAGCATTTCTGTACACCAATAATGAGCAATCTGAGGAGGAAATCAAGAAATAAATACGTTTTACAATAGCAACTAAGAGAATCAAATACCTAGTAGTAAATTTAACGAAAGATGTAAATGACTTATACACAGAAAACTTAAGGGAAATCAAAGAAGACTTAAATAAATGGAAGAATATTCCCTGTTCATGGATAGGACTAAACCTCATTAAGATGTCTATCCTACCTAAAATGATCTACAGATTTAATGCAATCCCAATCCAATCAACACAGCATATTTTATTGAATTGGAAAAATTAACTAAAAATTTTATTTGGATGGGTAAGAGACCCTAATAGCCAAAGACATATTGAAAAAGAAAAATGAAATTGCAGGAATCACATTAACTGACTTTAAAACATACTACAAAGCTACAGTGGTCAAAACTGCATGGTATTGGCACAAGGATAGACATACAGACCAATGGAACCAAATTGAGAGTTCTGATATATATCCTCGCATATACAGTCATCTGATATTCAACAAGGCCACCAAGCCCACTCAACTGGGAGAAAATGACGTCTTCAACAAATGGTGCTTGGGGAACTGGATATCCATATCCAAACGAATGAGAGAGGAACACTATCTTACACTTTATACAAAAATCAACTCAAGATGGATCAAAGATCTAAATGTAAGAGCCAGACCATAAAGACCTTGGAAGATAATGTAGGGCAGCATCTACAGGACCTTGTAATAGGAGATGGTTTCATGAACTTCACACCCAAAGCATGAGCAGCAAAAGAAGAAAATAGATAAATGGGATCTCCTGAAAATTAAAAACCTTTGCACCTCAAAGGAGGTTATCAAGAAAGTAAAAAGGCAGTCTACCCAATGGGAGAAAATATTTGGCAACCATATATCTGACAGGAGCCTAATATCCAGCATATATAAAGAAATCCTACACCTAGAAAATAAAAAGACAAACAACCTATTTAAAAAATGAGCAGGTAACTTGAAAAGACACTTCTCCAAAGAAGAAATATAAATGGCTAAAAAGCACATGAAAAGATGATCAACATCACTAGCTATTAGGGAAATGCAAATCAAAACTACAATGAGATACCATCTTACACCATTAGAATGGTGGCTATTAAAAAAACAGAGGACTATAAGTGTTGGAGAGGGTGTGGAGGAATGGAAACTATCATCCACTGCTGTGGGAATGTAGAATGGTCCAGTCATTGTGTAGGAGAGTTTTGTGGTTCCTCAAAAAACTAATTATAGAACTTCTTGACCCCATATGATCCAGCAATTCCACTGCTGGGTATATATCCAGAAGAATCGAAAGCAAAGATATGAACACATATATGCACATCAATATTCATAGTGGCATTATGCACTATTGCCAAAAGTTGTAATCAACCCAAATGCCCATCAACAGATGAATGGATAAACAAAATGTAGTATATGCATACAATGGAATATTACTCAGCTGTAAGAAGGAATACAATGCTAACACACCGGATAACATGGATGACTTGAGGATTCTTTGTTGAGTGAAGCAAGCCAGGCATTGAAGATGAATATTACATGACCTCACTGATATGAATTAAGGAAACTGAGCAGACTCAGAGAGTTATTTTATGCAAGGTAGGTTTACAGGAAATAGAAAGGGAGACGGTTGTGAGCCAATGCCCATATGGGTGAAATCTATGATAAGGTGGAAATGAGTAATTGTGCAGTGAAGGGACATGACAGGGGTGTAGTGATACTATTGGGTTGGGTGGTGCAAGCCTGACAGGGGGGTAGGGTGGTGTGATGGTTATGCTAATGTGTCAACTCAGCCAGGTAATTGTGTCCAGATGTTTGGTCCAGCAAGCACAGGGCTAATTGTAATGCAAGAACATTTATGGACTTTGGTCACCAGTGAGTTTACTGGGTGGGTGGCTGATTACATCTGCATCAATCAGGGAGATTGCTGTCAGCAGTGGGTGACACTTTTATCCAATCAGTTGAATACCTTAAAAAGGAAAGTGATTTAAACAGAGAGAATTTCCCAGCTCCTCTTTGGACAGCCAACTTCTCCCAGAAACTGATCAAGGACCTTTCATCGGACTTACATTGGAGCCCCTGCTTTGCAGCCTGCCTGAGGAACCTGGACTTGTGCATCCCCACAGTCACATGAGAGACTCCTATAAAATCTCATATTATTGACAGATATCTCCTGTTGATTCTGTTTCCCAAGAGAACCCTGACTAGTACAGTTTGGTACCGGCAGTGGTTCTTGAGGAACAGAGTCTTAAACATAGGATGTCTGAAGTGGTTTTGGGAGTTTTGTAATTGGCTTTCTACATTAATTGGACTTAAAGGTACTAATGATTCCTTTTCCATTAATGAAGAGGTTGCTAACAGTCGATGGCATGAGTTGGCAATAGAGATAAGCAAAATAGTATCACTGGATTCCCCTACTTCCACACTTATAAAAAGCAAGGATTTGGGTGAGAGTGTTTTCAACACCTTAACAGAATTTTGTGCAGTCAAAAGGTATAATGATGTTGGCTGTCTCCTACTAGATACTCTGCATACAGTTACAAAAGAAAGAGATACGCTAAAGGCTTCAAACTTGAAACTTAATTCTGCATGAATGATATGAAAGTTGTTATGTGTGCCCTGAAAGAAAATCTTTTCTCCTGTAGCCACAGACTTGAGATATCTGAGAATCAAACCCAGACTCTTATTGTATAAGTAGCAGAATTACAGAGGAAACTAAAATCTCAACCCCGCATGGTTTCTGCAATTAAAGTGAAGGCATTGATTGGAAAGGCGTGGAACCCCGAGGATTGGGATGGAAACATATGGGATGATGATAATATTGGTGGAAACATTGGAACCCTAAATTCTGCAATTTACCAGATAAACCTGCAATTGCCTTCCCTGTGGAGACCACACCTTGTCAACCTTGTATCATCTAGCCTCCAGCCTGCCCCAGGGAGTCTGGACCTCCTTCCAGCCATGAGGTGGGTAGGAGCCAAACTGAAGCCTGCACTGCCCGACCTCTGGCCTGCTCTCTAGGGAGACTGGATCTCCACTTAGCCCTGAGGCAGGTACCAGCCAAACTCCAGCATGCATTGCCCAGCCTCCAGCCTGACCCAGAGAGTCTGGACCTCCACCTAGCCACGAAGCAGGTACCAGCCAAACTCCAGCATGCACTGTCCAACCTCAAGTCTGCCCTGAGGAATCTGCCTTCCAACCCTTTCGTAAAGAGACTAATCCTGTCTCACCAGAAGAAAATGCAAAGGAATGCCCTGAGGTCAGTAGCTTGCAAGACAGTTCTGATCCTTCTCCTTAGCCACCCCACCACCCCTCTTGTCTTCGAGACCTATTACTAGACTAAAATCACAACAAGCCCCCAAGGGTGAAATACAAGGTGTGACCCATGAGGAAGTATGCTATACTCTTAAAGAACTGCATGAGTTTTCCAACTTATATAGACAGAAATCAGGGGGAAATGTGTGGGAATGGATACTAAGGATATAGGATAAGGAATATAAAGTTGGATCAGGCTGAATATATTGATATGGGCCCACTAAGCAGAAATTCTGGATTCAACGCTGTAGCTCGAGGGGTTAGAAAGGGCTCTAACTGTTTGGGTGATTGACTGAAACATGGACCAAAAGATGGCCTAGCATGTCTGAGGCTGTGATGCCCAATTTGCCTTGGTATACAGTAGACAAGGGGATTCAAGGCTTAGAGAAATTGGAATGCTGGAATGTATTTACCATTTGAGACCTGCCCACCCACTCCAAGAATGTCCAGAGGACACACCTTTAACCAGGACTTTAAGGAATAAATTTGTAAGACTAACCCCATCTTCTCTGAAGAGTTCTATGGTTGCTCTTCTCTGTAGTCCAGATATTACTGTAGGGAGGGCTGTAATAGAATTAGAATCCTTAAACATTATGGGGATGATCGGATCTTGGTCCGGTAAAAGTCAAGTATAGGCAGTTAGTTGCCAAAGACAAGGTGGGCGTGGGTACCGCAATGAAAGGCAGATTCAAAGCAGCACTCAGAGTAGTCTCAGTCACATGGAATTATGAAATTGGCTAATAGATCATGGAGTACCTAGAAGGGAAATACATGGGCAGTCTACTAAATTTCTTCTGGATCTGTATAAGCACAAGGGTACTAGGTGGAGTGAACAAAACCCTAACTCAAATTACAGACACAGAGAATCACGGTCCCTTAATCAATTCCCAGACTTGAGACAGTTTACAGACCCAGAACCCCTTGAATGAAGAGAAGGTCAGGTCCCCTTGGGGAAGGATCCTGTTAAACTGCCAAAAATTTATACTGTTACTCTTCCTCCCACCTTTCCCCAAGGAGACCTATGGCCTTTTACCAGAGTAACTGTGCTTTAGGGAAAAGGAAATGATCAGATATTTCGGGGAATATTGGACACTGGGTCAGAAGTGACATTAATTCCAGGAGACCCAAAACATCACTGTGGTCCACCAGTCAGAGTAGGGGCTTATGGAGGTCAAGTGACTGATGCAGTTTAGATCAGGTCTGTCTCACAGTTGGTCCAGTGGGTTCCCAGACCCATTCTGTGGTTATTTCCCTCCCCAGTTCCAGAATGCATAATTGGAATAGACATACTCAGCAACTGGCAGAATCTCCACATTGGATCCCTGATTTGTGGAGTGAGGGCTATTCTGGTTGGAAAGGCCAAGTGGAAGGCCCTAGAACTGTCCCTACCCAGCAAAATAGTAAATCAAAGGCAATACTGTATTCCTGAAGGGATTGCAGAGATTAGTGCCACCATCAAGAATTTGAAGGATGCAGGGGTGTTGATTCCCACCACATCCCCATTCAACTCTTCTATTTGGGCTGTGCAGAAAACAGATGGATCTTGGAGGATGACAGTAGATTATCAAAAATTAATCAGGTTGTGACTCCAATTGCAGCTGCTATCCCAGATGTGTTATCATTGCTTGAGCAAATCAACACTTCCCTTTGTACCTGGTATGCAGCTGGTGATCTGGCAAACAGATTTTTCTCAATTGTCGTTAGTAAGGACCACCAGAAACAGTTTGCTTTCAGCTGGCAAGGCCAGCAGCATACCTTACTGCCCTGGCTCAGGGGTATAGCAGCTCTCTAGCCCTATGTCATAATATTGTTTGCAGGGACCTTGAACTTCTCTCCTTCCCAGGAGACATCACACTGGTCCATTATATTGATGATATCATGTTGATAGGATCTAGTGAGCAAGAAGCAGCAAAGACTCTAAATTTATTGGTAAGGCATTTGCATGAGAGAGAATGGGAGATAAATCCAACAAAAATACACGGTCCTTCCTCCTCAGTGAAATTTCTAGGTGTTCAGCAGTGTGGAACATGTTGAGATATCCCTTCTAAAGTAAAGGATAAGCTGCTGCATCCGGTCCCTCCTATGACCAAACAGAGGCACAATGCTTAGTTGGCCCTTTCAGATTTTGGAGACAACACATTCCTCATTTGGATGTGCTGCTTTGGCCCATTTACTGAGTGTCCAGAAAAGCTGCTGGTTTTGATTGGGGACTGGAGCAAAAGGAGGCTCTGCAACAGGTCCAGGCTGCTGCGCAAGCTGCACTACCACTTGGACCATATGACCCAGCAGATTCAATGGTGCTGGAACTTTCAATAGCAAATAGAGATGATGTCTGGAGTCTTTGGCAGTCCCCTATAAGGGAATCACAATGAAGACCCTTAGGATTTTGGAGCAAAGCCTTGCCATCTTCTGCAAATAACTACTCCCCTTTTGAGAAACACCTTTTGGCTTGCTAATGGGCCTTATTAGAGACTGAATGCTTAACCATGGGCCATCAAGTTACCATGAGGCCTCAGATGCCTATCATGACCTGGGTATTGTCTGGCTCACCAAACCATAAATTTGGACATGCACAGCAGCACTCCATAATAAAGTGGAAGTGGCATATACAAGATAGGCCTCAAGCGGGTCCTGAAGGCACAAGTAAGTTACATGAGCAAGTAGCCCAAATGCCTGTGGTCACCACCCCTGCCATGGTCACCACCCCTGCCATGTTACCTTCTCTTTCCCAGCCCATAACTTTGGTCTCTTGGAGAGTCCCTTACAATCAGTTGACTGAGGATGAGAAAACTTGGGCCTGTTTTACAGATGGTTCTGCATGATACGCAGTTTTACCACCCAAAGTGGACAGCTGCTGCACTGTAGCCCTTTTCTGGGACATCCTTGAAGGATAGAGGTGACGGCAAATCCTCACAGTGGGCAGAACTTTGAGCAGTGCACCTAGTTGTTCATTTTGCTTGGAAGAAGAAATGGCCAGAGGTGCGTTTGTACACTGATTCATGGGCTCTTGCTAATGGTTTGGCTGGATGGTCAGGGACTTGGAAGGAACATGATTGGAAAATTGGTGACAAGGAGGTCTGGGGAAGAGCTATGTGGATAGATCGTTCTGAGTGGGCAAAAAACATGAAATATTTGTGTCCCATGTGAATGCTCACCAGAGGGTGACTTCAGCAGAGGAAGAGTTTAATAATCAAGTGGATAAGATGACCCGCTCTGTGGCTAATGCTCAGCCTCTTTCCCCAGCCACTCGTGTCATTGCCCAATGGGATCATGAACAAATTGGCCATGGAGGTAGGGATGGAGTTTATGCATGGGCTCAGCAACATGGACTTCCCCTCACCAAGGCTGACTTGGCTACAGCCACTGCTGAATGCCTAATCTGCCAGCAGCAGAGACCCACACTTAGCCCCAGATATGGCACCATTCCTTGAGGTGACCAGCCTGCTACCTGGTGGCAAGTTGACTACCTTGGGCCACTTCCACCATGGAAGGGGCAGCGATTTGTTTTAACTGGAATAGACACATACTCTGGCTATGGGTTTGCATTTCCGTCACGCAATGCTTCTTCCAAAACTACCATCCGTGGTCTTACTGAATGTCTTATCTACCGCGATGGCATTCCACACAGCATTGCTTCTGATCAAGGAACCCATTTCACAGCAAATGATGTGCAGGAATGTGCACATGCCCATGGAATTCACTGGTCTTACCATGTTTCCCATCACCGTAAAGCAGCTGGATTAATAAAACGGTGGAATGGCCTTTTGAAGACTCAATTACAGTGCCAACTAGGTGGCAATACCTTGCAGGGCTGGGGCACTGTTCTCCAAGAGGCTGTGTATGCTCTGAATCAGCATCCACTCTATAGTGCTCTATAGTGCTGTTTCTCCCATAACCAGGATTCATGGGTCCAGAAATCAAGGTGTGGAAATGGGAGTGGCACCACTCACTATTGCCCCTAGTGACCCACTAGGAAAATTTTTGTTTCCTGTCCCTGCAACCTTAAGCTCTGTTGGTCTACAGATTTTAGTCCCAAAAGGAGGAGTGCTGCCACCAGGGAACACAACAATGATTCCATTGAACTGGAAGTTAAGACTGCCATCTGGCCACTTTGGGCTCCTCTTACCTGTGAATCAACAGGCAAAGAAGGGAATTACTGTACTGGCTGGGGTGATTGTACTGGCTGGGGTGATTGATCCTGACTATCAAGGGGAAATAGGACTACATCTACATAATGTGGGTAAAGAAGAGTTTGCCTGGAATGCAGGAGATCTTCTAGGGCTTGTCCTAGTACTGCCATGCCTTTTGATTAAAGTCAATGGAAATTTGCAACAAACCAATTCAAGCAGGACTAACAATGGCCCAGAATCTTTGGGAATGAAAGTTTGGGTCACCCCACTAGGCAAAGAACCATGGCCAGCTGAAGTGATTGCTGAAGGTAACAGGAACATGGAATGGGTAGTGGAAGAAGGTAGTGATAAATATGAACTTTGACCACGTGACCAGTTACAGAAACGAGGACTGTGATAGTCATGAACCCTTCTTCCTTGTTTCATTATGAATATGATTGTGTATGTACCCAATTGAGTCATCTCTTACTATTCATCTTCCTGAGTCCCATTCTACACTGAATCTGGACTGGTCCTGCTACTATCTATTAAACAACAAGTTGTAGCAAAAGTAATTCTGTGCCAGTCCCAAGACTAAAGCATTAAGTTGCTATAGCTGTTTCCATTTTTGCACTCTTGGAAGCCACTGATTTAAGAAGTCTGACTATCCTGAGACCAGCATATTGAAAGGAAGCCCAAGCAACCTATTTAAAGATACCATGTAGTAAGAAAGAGAAAGATTGAGAATTCCAGCCAGCCCTCAGCTTTTCCAGCCATCTCAGCTGAGTTGCCTTGCATATGAGTGAAAAACCTGTCATGGATGTCAAGCCCAAATGGGTCATCAGATGGTACTAGCCCCAGTTACTATCCACAGCAATGACATGTAAAACTCTAAGCAGGAACTGCTCAGTTGAGTCACACCAGCTTGTAGAACTGTAAAATAAAATAAAACTGCAAAATATTGAAGCACTAAGGTGTGGGTTTGTTTACTATAGTGTAATAAGTAATGCCTATTATAGACAAATTATTTTAAATATTCCTAAATTTGTTATATTTTCAATTTCACTTAATAATCTCCCTGTTTCTTCTTTACTCTCTCTTCACGTGCCAAAAAATTATTTAAGACTCAATTCTTTTATGTTGCTTATTTTTCTCCTCATCTATGTTAGGACCCCTTTATTGACTATTCATAGCACCCTGTTTCTTTTTTTTCAACTTTTTATTAGACTTTTTAAAATTTTAAAGCAGTTTTAATTTGACAGGAAAATCTCACAGAAAGGGAGTTCCCATATACCACCTCTTCTTCCTCCACAGAACTTTCCCTATTATTAACATTTTTCATTAGTGTGGCACATTTGTTACAATATTGATACACTATTATTAACTAAATTCCATAGTTTTCATTAAGAATATGTGCTATACAGTTCTATTGGTTTTGACAAGTATGTATGATGCCACGTACACAACATTATGGTATAATATAGAATTGTTTCTCAGCCCCAAAATGTTCCTGTGTTCCACCTATTCATCCCGACCCCTCTCCCTCTGAACCCCTCACAACCACTGATATTTTTATTGTCTCTAATGTTTTGCCTTTTCCAGAGTGTCACATAGTTGGAATCTTATAATATGTAGACTTTTCAATCTGGCTTCTTTTCACTTAGAAATTTTTGGTTGCTCCATGTCTTTTCATGGCTTGATAGCTCATTTCTTTTTTATATTGAATAATATTCCCTTATATGAACACACTAAAATTTATCCTTTCCTTTACTGAAGGACAATTTAGCTATTTCCAATTTTTGGAATTTATGAATAAAACTTCTATAAACATTCATGTGAGATGATGTGTGGACACCATTTTTCAATTCATTTGGGTAAAAACTGAGGTGTGCAAATACTGACTTAGATGACAAACCTATAATTAGCTTTGTAACTAATGGCCAGACTGACTTTCAATGGGTGTATCATTTTGCATTCCCACCAGCAACAAATGAGAACTCCTGTTGCACCACATCTTTGCCAGCATTTGGTGTTACTCTTTCATGGATTGTGCTTTTGGTGTTGTTTCTAAAACATCATTGCCAATCCAAAGTCACGAAGATTTTCTCTGTGTTATCTATTATCTATAGAGGTTATAAGATTTTGTATTTAATATTTAGGTTTGTGGTTCATTTTGAGTTAATTTTTGTGAAAGGTATGAGGTCATTCATTTTGTTGCATGTGGATGTTCAGTTGTTCTAGCACCATCTGTTGAAAAGACTATTCTTTCTTCAGTGAATTGTATTTGTTCCTTTGTCAAAGATCAATTGACCATATTTGTGAGGGTCTATTTCTATTTTCTAGTTAGCTTAACCAGAGGTTTATCAATTTATTTTTTATCTTCTCAAAGAACTATCCTTTGGTTTCATTAATTTCCTCTATTGTTTCCTTGTTTTCAAAATCACTGATTTCTGCTCTAATTTTTAATATTTCTTTTCTTCTGTTTACTTTGGATGTAATTTGCTCCTCCTTTCCTACTTTACTAAGGCAGAAACTATACTGTTTATTTTAGTTTTTCTTCTTTTCTAATTTATGCATTTCTCTAAGATTTTCTTGCATTCCAAAAATTTCGATAAGTTGCATTTTTATTTTCATTTAGTTAAAGATATTTTTTAACATCTGTGTTTTCTGTTGCAAAAAATACTTGCATAAAAAATATGAGATTACTAAAAAGGCAGATTTTCCAGACCCTTAATTTCAGAGATTCTAAATTAATAAGTATTTTAATTTAACTGGAATACCAGGTAGTTTTTAAGAAAATAGAGAGCTATGAATTTGGAGGTTTAAAGATATTTTTGCCTACAGACATTTCCTAGGGCAAGATACTCACTATAATCTTAATGGAAACAGTAATATTCCAGAGTACAGATCATAAAGTATAAATTGGCTTTAATCCTTAATGGTTTACCTCAGACAGAAATTGTTTGCCTCTCAGCTCTTGAATGAATAAATCAGGTTTTGTCCACTAAAATGAAATTAAAACAGAGAACAAAAAACTTCCTAACTCTATGAGACTCTGTAGAGACTTGTTATTAGCAACTATGAAATGGTATCATACTCCCTTCCTGTTTTTATTTTTTATATTAGAAAAATTTTATCCCTTTTGTATCCTCTGTAAGAAATTCTAATAAAGAGTGAGTGTTCATTACTTGTTGGACTATCTACCCTAGTAAATTCAAGACTGCGCTGTTTCTACATGGGCTGCTAAGAAATAATGATTCAGCAAACTGTTTCAGAAAGAACTCAAGAAGTATTAGTTATTTCATGCCTTATAGGACACCAGGAACTCCAAGAATGTAATGCAAATGTATTTATTCATTGATTAACAGAATTGATGGTATTGTTGATCTATTACTTCAGTGAAAACTTGGGTATGTAATTTTATCTAGGTTTAACTTTATTTAGAAATGTGGAGTATGATAGATGAAGAGTGAGGTGGTTTCTTTTTCTGCAGTTATATTAAACTGATGACCTGTTACATTTAGGCTTGGATGGACATGGGCAGCTCTCTACCCCTGAGTCTGGCAAACTATGTTTCATTGTCCAAATCTGGCATTTACAGGATTAAGACCCACCCTGGGTTGCCCTTTAGTGAAGTAATGTGATCTAACAGTCCCACCTACAATAGATTCACACCCACAAGAATGGACCAGTTTCAAGAACATGATTTTTCTGGGATACATGCAGTCTCAAACTTCCACAACAAAATACTCTCATTTTTTTTTTTACAAATTATCTATGGCTGCTTGCATGCTACAATTGCAGAGTCAATTAGTTGCAACTGAGATCATATGTCCCACAAAGCCTAAAAATATTTATCTCTGACCCTTTACAAAAAAGTTTACTGACTCCTAGTCTAATCCATTGTTCAGCTCAAAATATATCTATGTCATATCTATGTATATCTAAGTATAGTATGTCATATCTATGCATGTGCTGCTTGGTAGTAAACCCAGGATTTCATACATCACTTTATGGCATTCTACTCTTGAGCTCCTTCTGCTTTGTAATCTTATCAAAATTGTCTTATTCCCTAGGGCTTCTTTTCAAGGTCCTCTAGCTAGAAAGCAGGTCGTTCACTTTCTTAATCTACCAGGCTCTTCTATGATTGCATCTGCTTCTTGAGCCAAGTAGTGGGAGGACAGGGAGAAAAAACAAGTAATGGGGATTTGCTGCATGCTTTTGGTACCACAGTTCCTCTGGTCAGAGAAAAGAATGTTCCTCCCTCAGAACATTGGGTTCATGCCAAGTTGTCACTTTTCACATAGTCTTGCCACTATGGGATTGTCTGGTTGCTGAGGACAGGAAAAAAGAAGAACAGAAGAAAAATGTTAATGATTTATCTCAGTGTCTACCACCTTTAGTTGCTCCCTTTCCTCATTTTAAGACCATAAATTGAGGGTTTTCCCTGAAGCTTTTCTGTTTCCACCTGGTGTGTCCTTCCAGGTTTCTGACTGCCATTGAATCTAGAACTAGTAATATTAGAGATGGGGATAAGTCTGGAAAATTCATCACAGGTTGGGTGATAAATCAAATTTTCTACTTCCCCAAGCCTCCTGTAAATACTGACTTCTCAGCTTCCTCATGTAACTGCTCCTGAAGACTGTGGAGTTGCATTCAGGGAAAAGACAGTGTAGAGGTGCTTATTTCATCTTGCCCAGAAACCAGAACCCACCTGATAAGATTATTTTCAAATTTGAATAAAGCGTTTGTAGAAGACAACAAACAAACTCTAACTTGACTGGAAGATTTTATTTTTTTCTATCATAGGGCATCTTTCTTGCTTCTGTTTCTCATTAACCAAATTCAAGCACATTCAATTAGGAGGAAGAAAATCATAGCTACATCTCCAAACAATTAAGCAGATTACTATTTGATCCTCTTGCAACATTTGTAAGATATGTTGCTGGGTTTTAACTCCTCCTTGAAGTAGTTTCATGATATACTGGGGCCTATTCTTGTCTTAAACCCATTTATCCTAATGGAGCAAATATATAATTAATTAACATATCTACCAAGGTGATTGTCTCCTCTTTGGAGAAATCCTTTTACATCTTCAGAGAAATTTGCCAGCAGGATTTGTCCTGAAAGGCATTATTCTTAGCTCGTATTATAGTTCCTAATCTTACTATTATAAGGATTTAGCACCTTCTAAAATCTTTTTCCACGTGATGGGCAAGCAAGAGCAGAAAAAACAAAAACGTTCACATGGATAATTGATATAGCAGTAGTGTAAAACAAAAATATGAATACTAAAAGTAATCTAAGACTTTTCCATCTCTGAATTAATTGTCTTGTTCGATAAGAACTAGAATTTCAATCAATATGCAGTAAGAATTCTGTTACTATTCCTGTAAGAGTGTCATTACTTGTTCCACTCATGAAGAGGAAATTTAAAAGAATAAAATGTGTTGTCCTAGAAAACACAAAATATAAATTATCATTCAGGACATTAGAGCTCTATAGTTTCATTTTGGTTTGTTGTCCCTGAGCAAAATTCTTCAACATGATCCTTAGTTTTCTATCTCCTTCTGTTATTGCTGGGGTAGATTAGAAAACTATTGAATGCAAAACATAGTTTTTTTTGTTGAATTACTTAATTTGTTACAATTTTTATTTCTGGAGAAAATCCTGCCAAACAGAGAAACCAGCAGTCAAGTAATGACTATTTTAATAACTTTAGCAAGAGCTGGCTTGTAACACGAGTGTTACAAGATTCCTAAGAATTTTCATTGCTTAGATTCCTGGCGATTATAAACTGAATATAATTCTGTTGTCTCTTTATATTGCTAAGCTCTTTATCTATTGTTATTAATATTCCAAACTATGGATTAAATGTTAAATTAAAACTGCAGCATGATTTGTAGAAGATATAATTGAAAAATATAGAACATAACTGGAGAATATTTACGAAACTAAATTATACCTATGCAAAAATTCACTAAGATGGATCAAATAACTAAATTTAAAATATAAAACTATCAATTTGCCGGAAATAAATAAGAGGGCAATTTTGTTATTGGGTTATCCAAAGATTTTTTTTCAACATTACACCAAAAACAAGACCCATAAAAGAAACATTGATAAATTAGATTTCATAAGAAATAAAAGCTTCTAATGACGCTATTGAAAGAATGAAAAGTTAAGACACAGATAAGAAGAAAATATTTGCCAATCACATATTTAAAAAATACTTGTGTCAAGAATATATAAGCAACTCTCAAAACACAATCATTATAAGAAAAAAATAGTAAAATATGGACAGATTTAAAGAGACATTTCATCAGCAAAGATACCGTCTTAGCAAATAAACATGTGAAAAGATGCACAATATCATTACTTATTAGGGATATGCAAATTAAAACAGAACTTGATTTACTATACAACTATCAGAATGGTAAAATTAAATACTGACTGTAACAATAACTGTTGAGTATGTAAAATAAATAGAACTCTTGTAAACTGCTGGGGGGGGATGTAAAATGGAATAACCACAAAAGAAAATAGTTTGACAGCTTCTTAAAAATGTAAACATAACCTATTATATGATCCATTTATTCCACAAATAGGTATTTATTCAAAAGAATTGAAAGCATATGTCCATAATAAGAGTTGTGCATGAATGCTAAACCAGCTTTATTTGTAATAGCCCCAAACTAGGAACAAACCAAATGTCCATTGGCAGGTCAACAGATAAACAAATTGTGATATAACTATATGAAATACTCGAAAACAATAATATGGGTGGCTGATACACGCAAAATCAGGGATGAATCTCAAAATAATTATGCTGAGTGAAATAAGCCAGACAAAAATGGGTAAACAGTTTATGATTTAATTTATATAAAATTTTAGAAAATACAAATCAATGTACTAGGACAAACACACATCAGTGGTTATGTGAGTACATGCTGAGGGAGTGGAGAGGAAGAAGAAGTGGAGCAGGTATTTCCAAGAGGCATAAAGAATCTTTTGGGGGTGATATACATGTTCATTATTTGGATAGTAGTGATGGTTTTGCAGGTGTATACATACATATTATTGCTAGACTATGAGCTTCATCAGGGCTGAGATTTTTGTTTTGTTTTGTTTTTCTACTGCTTTGTTATTTGATAAATTCTGAATATAGAGAATTGTGCCTGGCACATAATAGATGGTATTTGTGGAATAAATTTTTATTTTGAACTCCAAGAGAGATATATATTATAGAGTATCTATGTTTTCTATAGTAAATGTGGTAAAAGAAAGTTTACAAGTGTACTTGTAAGTGTGTCTGTAAATTAAGAGATTCTTAAAAGAAATGTGTAATGTTTTAAGAAAAGGCCTATACTGTTTCCCTAGTAATAAATGTTTTCTTAGTCTAGTCTTTTGAATTCTATATTTTATTTTACAATAATTTTAATAAGAAATGAAACATGTAGGAAATAGAACATTATACCATTCTATAATTAGTAGCTATTTTGTAAGATTTACCAATTTCCATTCCTGCTATCTTTAGCAAATTTGGATTCCTGAAATCCCAAAACAGACCTTATTATGGAAGACACTCCTGGTATAATTCACTTTAAACAGGCACTACACATAATTTTATTTACAGAGGTTGACAGTTGTTTACTTCTGTGCTTTGGCAGGAAGGTACACATTCAATTTATCTAAAATTATCACTTGAAGATACAGTCCACTTTTATATTTTTACTTGAAGGCATCGTCTGATATTCAAAAATTTTATGTGCCTATTCTGAATTTTGCACTCCTGTTAAAGTACAGTTTTGGAAAGCAGGTCAAGATGCCATTATATTTCAGGGAGACTATCAGTTTCCTGAAAATAAACATAAAATAGTCCATCAACATAATGTTCCCTCCAGGAAAAGAACACATAATCTTCATTAGATTCTCAAACAGATTTGTGATGCCAGGGTAGAAAACTGTTTACAATCCACTAATTTATAATGGTTTTTACAAAATCAATAATTTATATTTATCCAACCAACCAATTGATAGATAATAATTGCAACTGGGATTGTAAATTTACAAAACTTTAAGTGACAAACACTGTCCCTTCTGGTTGATATTGACTGTGTAATTTTATATTAAATCAAATGTATATGTCCTTAAATTATTTCAAATTAATGTATATATGATGTTACTGTGGCTTTTGGCCCCTCTATTCCACTAAATTTCATACTTTACTTTCCCCAAATTGTAGTATTTGCATAATTCTTGCTAAAAATATGAACATTAACAAAGAGCTCTAGAAAGAATTGAGAAGAGTCCCAAAGACAAATCTAGGACTGATGGTGATTGTTAAAAGCCCATTTAAAGAGAAGAAGACAGAAAAGAGTTGAAATAAAAAAGGATGAAACGTGCCTCCGGATGCTCTCTAGGTGGAGAGAAGAGAGGAGATGATTAAAAATCCTGGGTCTTTCTTTGCACTGTTTGTCTTGTTTTTCTACCTCCTACTGTCACTTGCAGAATATCTACCCCTGAAATAGGAAATTCATGACAAATGATGTTGATAGCACTGCACACAGAAGTGGATTTTTAACCTACAGTGAACATTCAAATAAAAAACAGATGGCAACTTCTCAGAAACTAAGTACATCCCTCAGGAGATAAAGTCGAGTGTTAAAACATTTTAACATTGCACTGGAGCAGATAATTAGGGTAATTATGACTCTTCAAAGACACAAAGAATAAGGTCTAAGCCAACTTCCTTCATTACCTCAAAGTATAAAGATTATGAAAATCTAAGGGGAACTGGGGCAAAGTAATCATTTTATAAAATGTAATAATATTTACAGTGGTGAAATGTGAAATTGAAATGTGAAAGTCTATTTCAATATCATGTTCAAACCTCAATTATATACTTAAGGAAGTGATCAGGTTGTCTCTACCTCACTTGAGAACTGATAAAAATGTTAAAAAAAAAAAAAAAAGAAAAGACGTCAAGCTACTTTAGAGACACAAAGAACTAGTGCACACCCAAATCCAAACACATTCACCAAATAAGCAGAACAACTAAGCAATTAAATTTGATTTGATTTTGGAATATTTTATCTATGCCAGCATGACCTAATAAATAGTCTCAGCAATATTATCATCTTCTGAGTGATTCTCATTTGTACTTATTTTAAATATGTCCCAAAACAAACAATTTGTTTCTTTTTGAGTATTATATGATAGAGTAATGATAATGGTTTAAATTAAAGCAGTATTTATAGTAGCCTATATAAAACAATTTTGAAACAAGGTAGAGATATTTCTTTTTAATATCTAAATAAGGTCACCTCACATTTTAGGTTAAATCTCTCTAACAGCTTTCCTTGTATATTAAGCTATAATGACTAAATAATTTGTCTGCCATCTACCTCTCAAACCTCATTTCTTCCCATGCCCAGCCTCATTCATTAAACTCTATCTGCATTTGTGTCCAATCTAGCTTGTCAGCCATGTCAAAATTCTCTGCTCTTGGAATTTTTGAACCAGTTATTACCTTTTCCTCCAGAAATCAATGCTTGGTTGACCCCTTTTAATTAAGGTCTTCAAAGAGATATTTCTCCACAAAGCAGCCCTCCCCAACCTCTCTTACTAGACAAATGATGTAGCAACTCTCCTATTATAACACCTGTGTTAATTTCATCATTTTTCTTATTCTTAACTAGAAATTTATTGTTTGTTTTTTGGTCAAATTATTATTATTATTTTTTGCTCCCCCACTCTCCCATACCCACACCTAATGTTCCCCTAGAATCCAAAGTCCATGATAGTAAAAAATGTGTGTGTCATGTATGCTCAATAGCCAGAGTACTTAATAATAATATCTGACAAAAAAGATGTCCATCGTTGTTTTTGGAATGAATATATGAACAACCAAGTAAATAAAGAAATGTAAGGATACTATCTTCATGTAGCTATAGATTTTTTTTAATACCAAACTTAGATATGATAATATGAATTACTGGCTAAAACCTTTAACAACTTTCCTTTGCTTTCTTTATTAAATATTCTAATACCACATAAGGCTTTTTCCAAGCAAGTCACAATGTACAGTTGCAGGCTTTCTCTGATCATGTCCAGGCATAAAGCACTGACCACTTCTGATTTTTTACTATTCTTGGTAAAGATCACATACTTTTATGTTTCTATGATTTTGAATATAAGGTGCCTACTGCCTATAATAACTTATTTGTGTTAGGTAATTATTAAATTCCTAATTAGGCTCTAAAATCATGCTAAATTGATACTCACTTGTGTAGTCATGCAAATTATGCCAGAAAGAACTATGTGCTCTCTCCTTCATGTTCTCAAAGTAGTTTGTGTATACACCTTTCTATACTACTTACCTTGTTTTCATGCCATGATATGTTCACGGCCAATTTCCCAAATATGCTGATCTCTTTCATGGTAAGGACTATGTAGTAATCATTTTTATATCCTCCAGTCCTAGCAGCTTGCCAAACATATGGAAATTGGATGCGTTTTGGGGAGTATGCATATTTATCTAATGGATTTGAAGCCCAACAAAATTAACATTTATTTGTCTTTCTAATGCAGGAGTTCTTAACCTTTTTTGTTCCATGGACCCCTTTACCAGTCAGATGAAAACCACGGACTCTTTACTAAGTCCTCACTATACTGTGTATTATTTAAGAAATATATCACACCCACACCAACGCGTCCCCACAAGAAGAATGTTTTTTTTTTAATTTCAATTCAAGCTCATAGACCCCTTGTTGAGAACACTGTTCTAATGTACCCTCCTGTTTGTCCAGTTTTCAGTCTCATAAACCTATGGCATTTAATTGTGTGTAATGGTACCATTATTTTTTGTTTTTGGTCCTAAAATATTTTCTCAACATAAGTAACATTGGCATCAATTAAGACCTTAGTTCAAAAAAAGAGGTCCTAGATCCAGACTAT
Source organism: Cabassous unicinctus (assembly GCA_029593785.1). Classification (NCBI taxonomy): domain Eukaryota; kingdom Metazoa; phylum Chordata; class Mammalia; order Cingulata; family Chlamyphoridae; genus Cabassous; species Cabassous unicinctus. The sequence goes on from JAQZBX010000819.1 coordinate 46,038, forward strand.
TCACTCAAAAACATTATTAATTTCCTTTCTTATTCTAGATTCTAAATAAGAAAAATTATGCTATTATATCAATTGATACAGAAAGAGAATTTGATAAAATGCAACACCCATGCATGATTAAAAAAAAAACAAACTCGGCAAGCTAAGAATAAGGGGGAACTTTCTCAACTTGATCAAGGACATCTATAAAACATCCCAAAGACAAGATAATGTTTAATAGTAATTCATTGTTTTTTCCCCTAAAATTAGGAACAAGCCAATGTTAGCCACTCTCACCACTCTTATTCAGCATTATACTGGAATTCCTAGCCAATGCAATAAGACAAGAGAAGGAAATAATCTTATGGAGATTGGAAAGAAAAATAAAACTTTATTTGTTCTCAGAAAATATGATTGCCTATATTTAAAATTCCCCCAAGAATGACAAAAAAAAAAAAAAACCTCCTGGAACTAATAAGTTATAATAGTAAGGTTGGAGGATATTGGTTTAATATGTAAAAGTCACCTGCTTTCCTATATGCCATCAATGAACAATTGGAATTTGAAATAAAAAATATAACACATTTATATAAGTACCAAAAATATGAAATATTTATGTATAAAATCAATAAAATATATACAAGATTTAGATGAAAAAAAAATAACAAAATTGTGGTGAAATAAATAAAAAAATATATAAATAAGTGGAGAGATATTCTATTTATATGGAAGGACTCAAAATCATTAAGATGTCAATTCTTCCCAAATTGATCTAAAGATTAAATACAATTCAAATAAAAATCCCAGCAAGTTACTTGGTGGATATATGAAAGCTGATTACACAGTTTAAATGGAAAGGCAAAAGGCCCGGAATGGCCAACACAATACTGAAAATATCAAAGTGAGAGGAGTGACACTAGCCAAATTCAAAACTTACTATAAAGGTAAAGATATCAGGACAGTGTACTGTTGATGAAAGAATAAATAAATAGATCAATGGAACAGAATAGAGATCCCAGAAATTGACTCACACAAACATAGTCAAACGGTCTTTGACAAAAGAGCAGAGACAATTCATTGGAGAAAGGACAGTCTTTTCAACAAATGGTGCTGGACCAATTGGACATCCAAGTGTGACAAAATGAATGATCTTATACATTTCACAAAAATTAACTCAAAATGGATTACAGACCTAAATGTAAAATACAAAACTATAAAACTTATATAAGATGACATAGGAGAAAATCTGCATGTCCTTAATTGGATATGACTTTTTAGATATATCACCAAAAACACAAGCCATGAAAGAAATATTTAATATCTTGGACTTCATTAAAATTAAAAACTTCTGCTCTGTGAAAGGCATGTTAACACAATGGAAAGTTAAGCCACAGACTTACGTTCAAACAACACGTATCTGATAAAGGACTTTTATTCAAAATATACAAAGAAGTCTTAAATCTCAACAAAAAACTAACAAACAAGCCAATTACAAAATGAGCAGACACTTCACCAAGGAAGATATATAGATAGCAAATAAGCATATGAAAAGGTGCTCAACACTTATGTCATTAAGAAGTAACAAATTAAAACAACAGTGGGATATCACTACGTGCTTATTGGATGGCTAAAATCTAAAACACTGAAAACAAATCAAATGCTGGCAAAGACGCTCATTCATTTCTGGTGGGAATACAAATTGGTACAGCCAGTGTGGAAGACAGCCTGACTGCGTCTTATAAAGCTAAATGTAAGATTACCATAGGATTGAGCAATCATGCTAGATTTTTTGTATTTTGTATTTACCCAAATGAGTTGAAAAATTGATGTCCTCAAAAAACCTGCACATGAATGCTTATGGCAGCTTTATTTATAATTTTCCAAAATTGGAAGCAGCCAAGATGCCATTCAATATGTGAATGGATAAACAAACTGTGACATGTCCATACAATGGAATATTATTCAGTGATAAAAAGAAACAAGCTATCAAACCATAAAAGACTAGAGGAGCTTGGTCTCCTCTAGTCTTCCATTGTCCTGGAAGACTAGAGGAGACCAAGGGGAATTCCTTGGAATGAGATGGGATGATTACATATAAATGAGAAGGGTTTGATTGTTAGAAGATAATGTTTTGGGAACTGAATTCTGTGGTATTCCTGACAGAGAGTTAAGGACACTATAGCCCTAGATTATTAAAACGGTGTTTGCCCTTTGATTACTGTCTCCTGTTTTCATAGAAATGTGATCATGTATGTTTATTATTTATAATTAATATTTGTTAATATTAATAATAAATATTCATTAATATTTGTTATTGAAATAAGATTTTTATTACCAAAAAACATGCACAAACTTTAAATGGAATGCCAAACACCCGTTGGCTACACTTTTAAAATATATCCAGAATCTATTACTCTCACCACCCCTATTGCAACCACCTTAGCAAGCCACACCTCTCCCCTGGATTATTACAATAATTTTTGTGCAGTTGACTTCATTCTCCCTTCACCTGATCCCTCACTCCCATCCATTCTCAAAGGTGCATTTAGAGTGATTCTGTTTAAAAAATAAGTAAGGTCATATCACTTCACTGATGAACATCTTTCACTGGCTTCCCAGCTCATGCAAAGAAAAGGCCAGCGTACTTCGTTTGGCTTGCAGGTCTCTGCAGGATCTGACTCTTGACTCTCCTTTAACTACATGGATGGCTTCTTCTGTCACTCTTCTCCACCACCTCCCACCCCCCATCCCCTGTCTCACTCAGCTCCAACATTGCTGGCCTTCTTGCTGGCCTGGAATATGTCAGGCATGCTCCTGATTCAAATTTCCTGGTTGCTCTTCACTTGTCCCATAGACACTGACTGGCTCCTCCAGTCTTTTAGGTCTGTATTAAGAAACCACCTTCTCAGTAAGGCTGTTTTGGAGCACTCTACCCCAAAGTTCAATCATTCAGCATGAAGTATATTCTTCCCCAGTTAATTGATTTTTTCCCCCATCTTTAGTACTTATTCCTATCTATCGAGTTACTTATTTTAAATATTTATTCTATTCATTATTTCTCCCACTAGATGGCAAACTCCGTTAGAACTAGAGTCTATGTTGTGTTTTGTTCTCCCTTATATCCCCAGCAATTGGAACAGTTCTTGACCTATGTATAAATTCAATAAGTAATTGTTGAGTGGCTGAAAATGTTAAATGTTTATTCTTTGAAGAAGCTAACAAAATTACTTTTTAAAATGTTTAGATAAGTGAAAATTTAATTGTCAGTAAAGTATCTTCAACAGGAGACAAATGTACCACCTCCTATAGGAAGCCTAGGCATATGATAATTCTCGAGTTGCTTCATTTCATGACATGATTCAACAATGCCCTCAAAACAGAAAGTCTTTCCATTGCTCTCCTTTGCCATAATTGGCCTTTTGAAGGCTGTTTTATATTTGCTCACTTCCTGATCCCAATAATGCCTTGCCAATAATGCCTAAGATCTTCAAATAAACTCTTCATTCCTGAAATTTCTTTTAGAAAGCTGGAAAGATTTTTTCAGATGTCCCTCATGTGGATTTTGCCTCCAATCTCAAGAGAAAAGTGGGTCATGTGACCCTACCTAAGCTATTTACTGACAAGGAAATACTGTTTTGATAATGAATCTCTCTAGGCCATTGATTCTCAACCTTGTCTACATTTTAGAATCACATGGGGAATTTTTAAGTTACAAATTCTTGTGACCTGGCTCAAAACAATTAAATCAGAATATCTCCTGCTACAGCCTAGGCACTGTTAATTTTTAAAACTACCCAAATGATTACAATTTACAGTCCGAGTTGAAAATCTCTAAACTCAGCTGGCTTGGGCTGGGCATAGAAGGAATAGTGGCAAATGGAGGGCAAATATCTCAACAATATCCAGGCTCTGCCTGATGGTGGGTGGAGGATGAACTGGATAAGCAATAAAAATGTCTGCTTTGAAAGTTTTTGTCTTTGTAGATTTTAGAATAATCTTAAAATTAGAAATAACCTTTGCATTTCTTTTTTCAAAAATTTTATTGAAGTATATTATTCATACATGAGCATACATAAATAGTAAGTGTATAGTAAAAGTTATAAACTTATAAAACAAACATGCATAACATCATACACAGGGTGTATACAGCAACCCACCACCAACACCTTGCATTGTTGTGTGACATTTGTTACAAATTATGAAAGAATATTGTCAAAATCTTATTACTAACTATAGTCCATATCTTACATTTGGTGAGTTTTTCCCCCAACCCACCCTATTATTATTTTTTAATGTATTTTTATTACAGAATTTGTGAACTTAAAAACAACCATGCACATGTGTAGAATTCCCATACAACACCCTTTCATCAACATGCTTAATGTATGTAGAAGTTTTAATTAATTTTACTATAAAAGTGTGGAAATATGTAGAGTTGATGGTAACACATTATAGTGAGTAGTAGCTGTTTTATGAATGGGAATGTGGCTGGAAAGGGTAATCTAGGGTTGTAAATGTCAATTGAAAGAAAGCTAGAGAATAACCTAGGGACTCAATAACACAGTGAACCCAGTGGTGGATGAGAATTTTGGTTGATGGTACAGATGCAACAGTGTCCTTTTGTGAGCTACAGCAGATGGACGTTGCTGTTGCAGGGTGGTGGGAATATGGAGAAGTATGGGGAAAATGGAATTGGTGTGACCTATGGACTGTGGTTAACAGCAATACTGTAATATTCATGCATCTATGCCAAAGATGTACTGTGTTGATAATGGGGGAGTGTGGGAAAAGTCTGCTAAATGTTTGCTTTGCATTTATTTTTGACTGCAAATAAATTATAAATTTAGCTTAACCTGAACTATTAATTCATTATATTTATTTGCATATATTTACAGGCACTGCAGGGTGCTGCAGTCATCAAGGAACGAGGTTTCTGGCCTTCAGAAAATCTCTGAACAGTCTTTAAAGCTCCAGATTATTCTTCTCACACAGAGAGCTCTCTGATCTATGACACTTTGGCACTTTGGTACCAGTGATGACCAATTATATTAACTTCCATTGTTACCTACTGTGTGACTGACCTTTTGAAAACCAAGGGAAGTAGTTAACCTCTCACCACACTTCTCAAGGATGAAGGCTTCTGTTAATCTTATTTTCAACAGGCTTCTGTTGCAGGCCTTTTTAGCCAGCAGGTTGACTATAAAGGTGCTTCAAGTCAGTTACTTAAAATTGCAAATGTAATTCTTATTTCTGTGCAATGCATGCCAATCATAGTTAAGTATAATTCTGTGTTTTCATAGTCAGTACTTCTCCTGGGTGGTACTGGGGAATACTAAAGAGGGACATTGATATTTCATAGTTTATAAATACCTATAACTCTGGTGAAACTCAGTAGTACTGATTTTGAACATGAGAAGTTTGATTATTAATACAGATAGAAATAGGCCCACAATGTGGAAGATAGTTAAAATGCAGATCACATCATTGCTCATCCAAATACTTAATACCTAAATGTTTGAAATTTGATATGGTTGTTAACATAAATAGCATTATTTGCTTGTATTCCTCATAATTTTCACCAGCAAGGACAGTTAATGGCAAATTTCAATTACTAGTAATACATTCCCTAAAGCATCATTAATCTATGAATTTAGTAATTTATTGCAAGTCAGGATGTTCTGTGAAAAAAGGAGTTCATTCCTTAGTTACTTGATTTCACACTCAAATGACCTTTAAAATTTAAACAGTAAGGGGGACATAACTGTTCTTTACATGCTATAAGCTGAATACAGAGGATATATATATATATATATATGTATGTATGTATATATATATACATTTTTTTTTTTCCCTTTGTCAGAGAAATAAATTAGCATTCTGGGAATATAAGGTTAAGACTGGCTAACCTGGGATTCACTACAAAGAACCTGCATGCCCACACATTTTAGCAGTGCTCTTCATCAATCTCCAGCTTTCCTGAAAAATAACAGAAAGACTGGAACAAATGAATGAAGGAAGCAAAAAAGGGAGGGAAGGAAGGAGACTGAAATCAAAGAGTGTGAAATCAGCCAAACAAAGCAGTTTTTCTGTTGTTGTTTTCTTTAGTGAATTAATTGCAGACAACTATGAAAGCTGTTGGAAAAGGAGAATAGTAAGAGGAGAGTGGTACTTTGGAAGATTTATTTAGAAAACAAAAGAAATTAGAGGTAGTTTGATCAATTAAGAGACTTAAAAATGGTCTAAATGTACTAAGTATATACATAGAGGTCTATGTAATAAGGGAAAGAGAATCTGGAAGACATCAGCTTGGAAGGGCACATTGAGCCTTGTGACTTATTGGCTATTGGTTGGAGGTTAGGGAGAGCTAATAATGAAAAATTGTAAATATTTGATAAATAAATAGAGAATGACTATTGGTGTCAGTGAAAAGAATATTTAATCAAGGGTGAGAACACAGTACATGCCCTTTGAATTTTGAAATTTTAATAGAAAATAATAGAAAATTATAATGATAAAAATGGTTCCTTCATTTATTTAACAATTATTTACTAAGTTTTAACAATATGAAAAGCATTATTCTCATTGCTGGAGTTACAGTGGTGAATGAGACAAATTTTTGTTTGTTTCCTGTACCCAATTCCCTCTCTCTCAGAGAGCATATGTTTGGATGCAGGAATACACAAAAAATAGTGTGAATTAGTAAAAGGAAATGCTATGAAGGAAATAAACAGATAATACGAGAGAGAGTATGACAAACATGAGAGTTATTTTAGTCAGGGTGAGCAGGAAAGAGCTCTTCAAGATCTTTAGGATGAAGATGAATCACCAGTTCAAATCACCTGTGGAAGAGCAGTATACTCAAAGGTATTTGCAGGCCTGGAGACCCTAAATCTGAATACAGAGACAATATAGCTAGAGCTATATAATAATAATTATATAATTTCCTCACAATAATCAGTGAGGAAAAAAGTTAAATGGAATAATCAATGAGTAAAGAAGTTAAATGGGAACAAAATTCCTAGACCATGGAGGTCAATATGAGGTGCCTGGGTATTATATTAAGTTCAGAGAAGCCATGGAAGGGATAAGAGCAGGGAGCACTGTGACTTCACCACAGGTCCTTCTGTCTTCTGGGTAAAGAAAAGAGTAGAAGTAGGAGTCTAGGTTGGAGGATATCACATTAAAGCAATCTGGACTTGGACTGGAAAGCTTGCAATTGAGATGGAGAGAAATGAAAGCTACTTTGAGGGTATGAATGATAAGACAAATGAATGAGATTGGCTATGGGAAATGAAGAAATTTGAGGATTTAAACCAAACATCTACATTTCTGTTTGTTGAGTTTTATTAGCTTCTTTGCTTGAGCAAACAGATGGTGATAAATTTTCTGAGATAAGAAGGGCCAAGAAAAGAGCAAGTTGGAAGGAACAATTCTAGGTGTTGCACGTGTGCATGCATGCATATGAAAAATCTTGTTAATCCAATCATTTTAAACACCATTCAATAGCAGAACAAATATTGTCAACTATATAAAATAATCAAATAAGTCTGTAGAATCATATTTATGTCAATTATATGCAGACATTAATGTAAGTCATTTTTTCAAAATTGTTTTTTAAGTAATTGCAGTGATTATGAACTTGCCTGAATAAATTAGAGTGAGACAAGTAAAATAGACAGGAAATCTAAAGTAAAATATAATTATTTTGTGAGATTTACTCACCTCCAGGTCCCAGGGAAGGAATGAAATGAGAAGCCTGGAGGGGCATAGGATGGGTTAACCCAGGTGTCCACTGATTCTCATCGCATTTGCAACTTCACAAAGAGAAGCAAAACCAAGGTTTTAGTTTCCTAGGCCATGAAATGGTTCAGCTTAAATAATGGGAATTTATTCACTTACAGTTTTGAGGTCAAGAAAATGTCCAAATTAAGGCATCAAGGCCATGCTTTCTCCCCAAAGACTGGCAGCCAGTAATCCCCCCCTGTCTTATGGCAAGGACCATGGGTCTACTGGTCTTTCCTTTCTCCTCTGGGTTTCATTGATTTCAGCTTCTCATTTCTGTGGCTTTCTCTCTCTCTCTGTCTCTCTGTCTCTCAATCTGCATTCATTCCTTTATAAAGGATTCCAGTAATAGGATTATGACCCATACTTAATGAGGTGGGTCACAACTTAACTGAAGCAGCCTCATCAAAAGGTCCTACTTACAATGGGTTTACACCCACAGGAATGGATCAGATTTAAGAACATGTTTTTCTTGCATACACACAGCTTCAAATTACCACAGCCAGAAAATGCCATTCTACCAAATCCAGATGCAGTGCTGAATTTTATCTGAATATCATCGTAAATAATACATTTGATCTAGTAAATTTTCCAGGAATTAAAACCACCAATTTCATGTCACTGAGAATTAAAATGTTCTGCTATATTTTGTTGCTGATAGAGAAAACCCTAAGCTGAATTCTAAATATAAAAGTGCTTATGCTTTCATTTTGATGCAATTGGAGGACAATTAATCTAAAATAATTCAGTATCACAGGCTATCAGCCCATGCAAGGTACTTCTAGGTGTGGAATATTGGAAACATTAATATTTGTACACAAACATTACTAGATATATTTTCCTAGTACCACTATTAGCTTTTCTTTTTTTTTTTTCACACATGAAAACTAGAGTTGTTTTAAATTAAATTAACTTCAGTAAGTTTTCATTATGAGCATGTTTGTGTCAAATATACATTAGGGCAAGTTTTGTTGAAGACAGCTGTTATATAATTGCTTATATCCATTACTGAAGGGGAAAAGTTATGGTAACCAGTGGAAACACTTATTTCTAAGCAATGCTTTAATGGCATAGTACAGTAGCAAAAAACTATTAAAATTTTGCCCCCAGTATATAATATCCTATCTTCCTTTATTTTTCCATCTGAAAGTTCATTCAATTTTGGATGGTTCTAACAATCAATTGCATTTCCTAGGAGCCCTGACAGTTCTTTATAATATAAATGAAAACCAATCATGTTCTTCTTAATTTGGTCATTAACTCTCTTCACTTTTCAAATTGTTACATTGAATTCAGACACATTTGCTCTTAATAGCTGCAGACACATTTTAATACAGCAGAAGTAATTTTGTTTCATATAAGTCATATGTCAAAGAATTATTAAACAAAGAGTACACATATGACTCAATTTTATTTAAATCAGCCTCCTGCACTTCTCCTCATTTGAAGAACAATGCCATTTTAAACCCTTTGCCTCTCCTTTACCATATTCTTTTATCAACAAGGTGAGAAGAAGCAACAGCAGGGAATCCAAGGCTGGTAGTGGTGGGTAGAATGGTGGCAATCACATTTATAAAATTTACCTAGGTAGAAAATGAACTGATTGCACAATATGTGCTGTATGTTCAGATTATAAAGAAAGAGATGTCAGAGTGGAGCTTAGTGACTGAAATGTTGGCACTAAGAACTCACTATATATTTGGATACAAAGAAAGGATAAGAAAGAGGTAGTATCCACCAATACCTGTCAGGTAATTGAATCTTATCTAATCTTCATCACAACCCTCTAGGTTATTATCATTACCTCCATTTTAATAATCAAAATCATGATATCCCTGATGATATTTTGCATATTAGTTGGAGACAGAAAGTATGGTTCCAGCAACTTGGCCTCTGTTTTGTTCTAATGCCACAGTTATCATTTTAAAAATTCAATCTGTTTTTTTGTTTAGTATTTTAGCAGCTTGCTCTCTTCATTCCTTCCTTCTGAATCCTTTAAATGAATCATTTTATCTAGATTCCCAGCCTCCCGCTTTACCATAGCTCTGGAGATTGCTATATGCTCTGACTTGAATTGAGTCCCCCCAAAAGAGATGTTGAAGTTCTAATCCCTGGTACTTGTGAATGTGACCTTATTTGAAAACAGTCTTTTCAGATGTAATTAGTTAGGATGTAATCAGACTTGATTCGTGCGGGCCCTAAATCCAACATGACCTATGTCCTTGTAAGAAGAGACCTATAGGCACAGATACAGAGAGAAGATGTCCATGTGGAGACAGGGGCAGGAATTGGAGTTATGCTGCCATAAACCAAAGAACAACTTGGCTTGCCAGAACCTGGAAGCGGCAAGGAAGGATCTTCTCTAGAGGCTTCAGAAGCAGCGTTGTCCAGTGGACACCTTGGTTTCAGACTTCTAGCCTCCAGAACTATAAGAGAATAATTTTTGTTTTATTTTAAGTGACCCAGATTGTGGTACTTTGCTACAGCAACCAGAGGAACTTAATGCCCTCTCCAAGGAAATTTCCTCACTCTTTAATATGATATAGTATAATAAACATAGGGTTTAGAAGACATGGTATTAGAATTGTATTTCTAAAGGGAGGCAATGTGAAACATGAAAAGGGGAGAAATAGAGGGATATGTGCCTCTAATTTCACAGTGTTGGGTGGGGAGGATTCTTTACTCATGACCTTGGAAGATCTAAGACATCTTCAATTTCTCCCACTACCAAGGGTGCAGTTTCCATGCCAAAGGCCAGCTGATCAATAAGCTTGGGAAAGAAGGAGAAAGTGTTGGCCCTTTACTCATTACATTGTTCAAGAACTTCCCTATTCTAAGTCAGTACCTCTGCTCTAAAGAGTCTTGATAAAAAACTCCATTCCTATGATTTTGTTATATATTTCATTAAATAAATTCCACTACAATCATCACACAATATCAGATCATATGAATTAAACCTAATTAAATATATTGATTCTATATTTCAAAAGAGATTAATAATATATTAATAGTATATTGGAGAAGAATATACTGTTTTACATTAAACAGAAGACCACTGGAGAATTTCCTTTAATCTTTCATTTTTGTGAATGTTATAAACGCATATGTTTTTCTCATCAATTAATAGTATGTCACTTAAAATGGACTAATACAACACCAAATAAATAAGGTCACAGACTGATTCATTAATTTAACAAAAACTTTACTAAGTACCTCCTAGATTCTTGTAATTTTTCTAGATATTGAGCATACACAGCAGAGTATTGCATACATTTCCTTTTCTCATGGAGTATAGTACAGACAATAAACAAATATGTATACATACATATTGTAAAAAGTATTATGGGGAAAATAGGCAGGATAAAAGAATTGGGGCATGAAATTGAGTACAATAGTGTGGATATGGGAGATGCTGGTTTATACAAGTTATTCAGGGAAAGCTTCTGTGACAAGATGTCATTTGAGAAGAAACATGGAGGTGGTGAGGGAGTGAGCCACATGAATATCCAGGAGATAATCATTTCAGACTGAGGTAACAGTCAATGTGAAAGCCTTGGGCTGGGAACACAGCTATTGTCCCAATACAGCCAGGGAGACAAGTTTGAGCAAAGTGTAGTAAGCATGAAACAGAGTGGAAAACAGAGAGATAAGGGGGAAGGACTGAGCCTGAAGGGTCCATGTACATTGAAAGGGCATTGGATCTAACTCTGAGTAAGATATGAAGCCATGAGGTTTTGAGTAGAGATGTGACAGTCAGAGGGTCACTGTCTGCTGCAGGAATGCAGGAAGCATAATTGTTATTATTTCAAATTCTATAACATAAATATGCTCACTGATTTATTATACAATTTACAATTTTGTGTTTTAATTGAAGTGCTTTCGATATTAAGCACCATAAAATGAAAACTATCTAAATGCTATTGAGGAAATAATTATTTTTCAACGTCACTATTAGAAATATTTTAATAGTGATAATAATAAACCATTTTCCAGGCAAGATAATATATGGAGACAGCATAAGAATGACATATGCTATTAAGTGAAAGCTCAGGATTTCTAAATACAGATCCCTTCTCCACATGAATATCCTCTGAGTTTGAAGTCATTATCTAAGCCTGACTTCATTTTTTGGATGTGAAAAGAAAGCAAACTCTTTCCTGAGATATATAAACTAGTAGAAAGCATTTGTACAGTTGAAACAAGACCATATTAAATCAATGCTTAGTGACTACATGAAGTTCATAGGAAGAGAGATTTTATTGCCCATACTCTTTTAAAAATAATCTTGACTGAATCCATGAATAACTCTCATGGCATTCCCTAATTTGGGATGTAGTGGAACATTATTTCATACTGTTTTTGTACCAACTGCATAAAAAATTGTTGGATGAGTCAGTATCCATTTTACAGAATACTTTCTGCATAATTTAGGTAATAATGCTGAGGTGTACAGCTTTACATTTTTTTTAAGTGTAGGATAAACAATCTAATACATTACTTTTTTAGGTCAAGTTTCTTGAATATACAGACTATTTTCTAAACCAGAGCCTTTGCAAGTGCTATTTCTTCTGTCTTAGAGACTCTTTACTCTAGTTTATCTCATTCTCCCAGCTTCCGTTTAAATGGTGTTTTGTAGAAGTCAAGGCTAAAGTGGTAAATTAAAGTAGCTCCCTTGCCTTTGTTCACTGGGTTCTATTGCCCCACAGCACTTACTTGCATTTGTATTCATTTGTTAATATTGTTTTTCATGCCTTAGGACAGCTTATGCTATAGGCTCCTTTGGGGACTATTCATGTGTGTTTTGTGCACCCGTAACAGAGTTCCTAGCACTTAGTGAGCACTCAGATGCCTGAAGACATTGGTGACTATTCAAGTCTTTGCTTATGCTCACAAATGTAAATGAATCCAAAACAAATAACCATAATTGGACTATAAATGTATACATTTTAATGTTTTTTTCTAGTAGGAAAAATCTCTCTCTCCTAAGAGAAGTATGTAGAAAAATTTTCAAATTTTGAAGAATGTCTAACATAACCATTAGAAACAGAGCAGTAAACAAGTAATCATTTAATGGTACTTTGTGACAACCTGGCCTTCCATATATGTTAGCACTGTGAAAATTAGTGTGCTGTATACTGTGCAACCCTGGCTGAAGGAAAAAGATGGGAGCATGATACCTCCATACCCAAGCCATTTTCATAGCAGTGCAAATTACTCCTTCACTTAATCATGTTATGACAAAATCCACCATAATGATGGATAGACCCAAGGATGTTGTTAGTATTAAGACAAAAGTTCAGTGTGAAGACGAGGCAAGGACCACCCCCATACCGAACAAGCCAGTGAGCCGCTGCACCCCGCATCCAGTGCAGGGATGCTAAGGGAGATAAAGCCAAGATAAAGGACCGGCCACAGAGAAGATCTGCAAGGTTATTTACTAAAGCTGCTCCTCCAAAGCCAGAACCCCAGGTTAAAAAGGCCTCTGCAAAGAAGGAGAGAGAAGGAACCCAAAGGGCCAGAAGGGGAAAGCTGATGCTGGC
>JAQZBX010000819.1:59438-95826 GCA_029593785.1 Cabassous unicinctus
CTCACTCTAAACTTTTCCTTTTCAGAGCATCAAATGAAGACTTCACTGTGTTTTAGTGGCTTCCTGATTTTGATAGTCCATTGAAGAAGGGAGTTGGAAAGTTGTTGTATACTATTAATTAGTGCCTGCCAATGTCCTGCCTGAAAAACCATGATTGTTTATGAAAAGTATTTTTAATAAAGCTGGATACAGTTTGGCTTGGGAAAAAAAAATTGGGAAAGTAGTTGTTTCAAGTTTGCCTAACAATTTTTCCTTAGGTTAATTGTGAGTAATAAGAAGATAAGAAAAGTAGATTTTATATGAAGATAGATAAGGATTTTGTTTTTAAAAAGTGTAGATTATAATTATGATTAATGAGTGTGACTGCTTTAATGAAAAAATAATTACTGGGAAAAATGATTAATAGTAAAGTGTTTATGATAATTATAATACAGCCCTGACATTGATAGACTATATATGGGCTTCCTTGCATAAGTAACTGAGAACAAACCATTTGTGTATTGCAGGAGGTAAAGGTGAAAGACTTGTAGGGTTTGTTTCTGTTTGGCTTACAATTAATTAGGTTGATTTGCCATTTTGCTTAGTGCATTCATAAATGACCAAGTAATGAAGCATTATTTAAAAGAGTACATAATCCTTTAATACTTTATACAATATGATCAACAAACTAAAGTGATTTGAGATATTTGAGAAATTGCATTGTAAATTAGCATATGACATTTTGATTTTATTTCTGTTTATTTTTTTACACTAAGGAACATTAATAAAATAACAGTTAAAATATTTGTGAGATACATAAAATATCTACATTTAAAAGGTCTTATTAAAAACTAAATGTTCCTTCCTTTATACTTCCATAGAATACTATAAATTCTAATAATTATCATAGTATGTTTAAAATATTAATTTATATTAATATTTTTCCTAATAAAATTGAAGTGCTTAAAGAGAAGAATATTGTATTTTTTTTTATTATAGCACAATGCTATGCACATGACTGTTGAATGAACAAATGAACTAGCTACAAAAGTAAATAATGAAGACACAAATATTCCTAATATTTGCAATGAGATAATTACATGAAAATGTAGGCCACTTAAATATATTGTCATTAGGCTGAATGTTTTGTGGTCATTTCAATTTTTCCCCTCTATTTTTTCTTTTTATTCAGTGACTGAGTACTAGATGTATGCCAGGCCTTGTGCTATAAAGTAGTGATAATGGCACGTGTTTAAATATAGATCTAAAAATACGATATTTTAAAAGGACTTCTGACCTATATCTTTAAGAATGAAGAAGAGTTTTCTTCATAATGAAAAGGGAGAGTAAGTTCAATGGGATGAAGGAGGAAATAATGCATGTTGTGCTACATAAAACAGAGAGAGTTTAGACATAATTGGAGAAATAGGTGGATCGGTAGAATGGAAGATGTGACTGGTAACAAATTAGTCAACCTGCCAGGATTATACTATATAGTGCTAAGATGAGGCTTTATTAATGTTTTTTAATGTGGAATCAAAAGAGATTCTTAATTAGAGGAGTGGAAAACCTAATATCCTCTATTATTTGTGATTGGTCAATTGGCATGGAAGAACCTCTGTCTTACCAATCACCTATGCTTAATATTTACTTAGATTCAAAAATATGCCCTAAAAGTGTTAGGTTTTTTTGTTTTTCTTTTTCTTTCCTCATTCTTCAAAATGGAGAAAAGTAGCAGTTATCAATACTGGCATACGGTTAGTAGAATTACACTACTAATTCTGACAATAAGAAAAAAAATAACTCGAATATCTATATGGGAAATACAGTTTAAATGAGCCTAAGGATCTGAAAGCCAATTAACAAAAAACAATTCTAAATAACATTTTGAGAAGTATTCATTCCCCACAAATGAGCTTACATTTTACTAGAGGAGTTTTTGCTCATTCACTATAGTTTTAGACTGCCTTTTTACCTGAACTCAAGAATATTTCTTAAAAGAAATAAAATGAGTAACATAATGACCATCATTACATCATGCACTTAAATTATACAAATGTCACAGTCCAAGTATTAGATTAGCATTTAGTGTTATTATTCAAAATATAAATTATTTGAAATAATTACTCACCCTTCCTCCAGGATTATTATACTCTTTTCTGACTCTGGACTTTACAGATCATATTTCCTCTGTCTGAATTGAGCGCCCCCCACCCTCACCACATTTTCCTGACTACTTATCCTTCAAATCCAATCCATGAGTTCCCTTATCCAGTGGCAAAGTTGATACTTTAAATATAACTCAGTTATATCATATTCTCCTGTATTGGAATTTATTTATAAATAAATAAATATTTATTTATAAATATTTATAAAGACTGTGCCAAGTCTTTCCTTGAGTTAAGGTTGGGTCATACACATTTCTGTTTACCCAGTAGTAATACATTTGAGAAAGATATTTTTCTTTCTCACCATCTCAGTTACCATGCCTGGTTTTTGATGGGGTGTTGGGTCTCCATGGTCAGCCACAATAGAATCATATGGAATTAGAAGATAATGGAAATAGCTGTGGGGCATGGGGTAGTTCTTGAAATGACAAAATTGGAATCAGGCAGAAAAATAATATATGCCCAATGTCTAGTAGTCTTTTGAGTAACATTATCTCAGTCTTAACCTCACCTTTATCATTTACTAACTGTGATATCATGAAAATGTACTAAGCACACCATTCCTTAGTTTTCTCTTTATAAAATGGATCTGGAATCATACCCAGGAACAGCATCTAACTTCAGATAATGGGAATAAGGAATAACTGGGATAATGTTACTAAAACACTTAAAATAATGGTTCACAAATAGTAATCACTCCAAAAATATTTGTTTCAATGATAATAATGCAATTCCTATAATTTAAACTTTTCACAGTCTTGTCATTTGATCCTCTATTTTTTTTTCCAATCAAGCATTCATTTGTGGGGTGTTAAAACTAGTGATTCATAGTATTCAGGGTCCAATGCTCTCTGGAGATGCCTAGGAAAGGAAAGACAAGAGAACTGGAATTCTATCTCACCTGGAATTGTGGCCCATATTTATGAGTTTTACATGTTGTGCTCCCAAGAAAAGATTTTATTTGAAAATAGAATTCTACAGCTAAAATACATTTGTGATCTACTGCTGCTAAGATATCCTCTTTAAAGGTCTAGATAAATAATAAATGGAACATCTAAAATAAAAGAAAAAATATATCAAGTGTGTTGTGCTCTTTACAAGAAGACTGGACAAGGAGCAAAATTGAGTAATGTCACACATTGTTTTGCTCCAGGAAAAGCAATTTATTGTCTCAATTCTAACGAGCATTTTTCAGTAGTGTCACTTTTTATAGAGAGAAGACAATTGTTATGCTATTAACCACATCAAACATCTAAAACTACATTTTACTCATATGTTTAAAGAACCAAAGATGCATCTCTTCTTTTTCACTCTAAAAGCATCTTATTATTTCTTTCACAAGTGTAATAAGAGCATTGACAGATAACAGCAATTTATGAACTGTGGACAAAAATGAAAGCATAAAAGAACAATCATACTAGGTTTCCAGCTATGTTTATCTCACTATCTCAGTCAGAGCAGATGAGATTTTAATATGTTTATGTAGAGAGAATGTTAATTGTTTTCAAAAGATCATTTCTATATATTTCAAGACAAGAATTTAAGAAAATGTGTGTGTAGAACACAGATATGGCTCTGGAAAATGTTTTGGTACTTTCCCAAATATTTTCATTAATATAATTAATCTCTATTTTCCAACATTTTTTGTCCTTCTCCTTGGACTGAATTTTGTAAGAAAATCTACTTTTCTTGATTATCTTTTAGAAAATGATAGTTAAAATTTGCAAGGGAAAAAATAGCACTTTCAAGTATGGAATCCATGATGAGTTATTTGAAAATTTTCATAAAATTTAGAAAATAGTTATTTGTTCATTTTGATTACATGTATCTGAAAAGTTGTTTTTCCCCAAGATTATTCACCAACTTTGGTTTTTGTTTTTGTTTTGTTTTTTTCTTTGTTTTCTTTTATTTAAGACTAGTCCTTATTTGGTCATCCTCCTTATATTCTTCCTTATCAGCTTAAGGAATTATAGA
The DNA here is from genome assembly GCA_029593785.1 of Cabassous unicinctus. Classification (NCBI taxonomy): domain Eukaryota; kingdom Metazoa; phylum Chordata; class Mammalia; order Cingulata; family Chlamyphoridae; genus Cabassous; species Cabassous unicinctus. Next base: position 63,560 of record JAQZBX010000819.1, read on the forward strand.
GAACACAATAAATCCCCTTTGAAAGAGCTAATAAAGAATTCTTATATTTTCCCACTCTTTTGATAATTGATTTTTGGAGCTAATAATCCTCACTTAGTTAAAGGAGAGGGTGAGATATCTCATCAAACACAGGGAGAGAGAGCAAAATTCATTTCTCCTCTACACCCTCCCAGAATTAATTTCTTTTAATCAAAGAAAAATGAAACAGCTGTAAAAAGAATATGAAAATAGCTAAGTAAATTGGGAACTTTATTACATATTAGTTGTCATGTAATAGGTAAAATAAAATTTATACAAGTTTTATCATCAGCATATCTAGGTGCTCTGCACCAATCTCCACACCAATATTATGCCACACCGATATGATTTTGAATTATGAATGAAAGAGAAAGTTAAGAAGGGATTAATTATAATTAATACAAAAATATTTAAGTATCCTGAAACATCCACATTTTTAAAACAGCCTCATAAAAATTCGCTTAATGTTTTTTCCACCATGTTCCTCACTTCCTTCAAGTCTTCACTAGCATAACGACTAATATCTATATGTCTAATAACAATCTATTCTAGGCTTTTACTAATTCATGCTACTCAAGATTCTTCCAGTCTCTCCTCATTGTCCAATCCAAAAGCCATGCATACATTTTTAGGTATTTGTTACAGCAATATCCCACTTTCAAGTACCAAATTCTGTATTAGTTTCCTATTTCTGCAGTCACAAATTACCACAAACTTAGCAGCTTAAAACAACAGAAATTCATACAGTTCTGGAGGTAATAAGTCCAAAATAGGTCTTAATGGGCTAAATTCAAGAACTAAGTTCCTTTCTGGAGATTCTAGGGAAGAATCTTTTTTCCAGCTTCTAAAGGCTACCCACAATCCTTGGCTCATTATTCCTCCCATCTTCAAAGTGAGCAATGGGTGGGCAAAACTTTCTCACATTGTCTCATTATAATTCTGACTGTCCTGCTTCCCCTTTCCATTTTTAAGGACTATTGTGATTACACTGGACTCACTTGAATCTTCTTATATTAAAGTCAGCCGATTAGCAACCATAATTCCATCTGAAACCTTAATTCCCCTTTGCTACATAAGGTAACATACTCACAGGTTCTAGGGATTAGACCATGGACATCTTTGGAAACCTGTTGTGGTGTGAAAACCCCCCCTTTTTTCTTCCTCTCCCTTTCCCTTCCCCACTCCTTCCCGACAAGTAGCAAGTCTACCCGGCAACAGATGACGCTAGCCACCTTTTCAGCTCATTGGCCACCACCGCCAGGGCCAACCCCTCGCTCCACCTCCTTTCCATCAGCCCCGCCCCGGCAACCCAAGCCTATATATGCTTGTGCACTTCCTCAATAAACTCTCTCTCTTTCTTCCTGCTCCCACCCGGAGAACAAAGTCTCCTGTCTCGTCCTTTCTCCCCGCCGCCTACCTGTTCCCCCGGCGTGCGGCCTCCGGCCAGCAGTCGGAGAGAGCCCTCCAACCATCAGTTGGAGAAACTCCGCCGGGGAAATAGCCTCTCCGACCATCAGTTGGAGAGGCCGAGACAACAGAAACCCATTATTCTGTCTACCATCCATGCCAATCTCACTTGTGGACAAAAAATGCAAATATCTCAAAAAACATACAAAGTAAGAAATATGTTATCATCATCCGTAGTATTATATCCTCTCAGATAATCCACTATTTCAGTCTTTAATATATGCCAGATCCTTCTCTAAATATTCTACAATCAGAATGCCACATGTTTCATAAATAGTGGGCTTAGGATTCAAAAACATGTAATTTGGCTGTAGAATCTGTGTTCCCAACCACAATCCTATACTGTCTTATTATAATAGCGATATTTTTTGAAAAGTATATGTAATATACATTTTCATATAAAATATTACCAAGTTTCATTTATTCCAGAAAAAATGAAAGGTTTAATAGATTAAAGGAAAAAAGCAACCTGTAATCATCTCAATAAATGAATAAACATTTGCTAAAATTCAGCAGCTATTCATTATAAAATTTCCTTGTACTAGAAGTAGAAGTTAACTTGTTTCCATTAAAAGACAAAATTCAAAATATAAATAAAAGGGAAGTGTATAAACTGGGAGAAAAAATTGCAACACATCTAATTGACAAAGGAATACTATTCAGAATATATAAATAATACCTGTAAATTTAAAAAAGTTAAAAATCAATACAAAAATGGAGAAGATATGAAGAGATATGTAATAGAACATTAAAAAGGATTGTCTATTTCAATAACAATGAGGGAAAAAGAAATTTAAACTGCAATAAGATATCACTTTATACCAGGTTGACAAAAATAAGGCATCTGAAGACATCTGACCACAGAAAGATTTGAAGAATATGGGACTTATGAAACTTTTATGCATTACTGGTATTAATCAAAACTGATTAAAGCCACCATGGAAATGTTTAGGAAATTTATGATGTTGATGGTAACACAACATTGTGAATGCAAATAGCAGCCCTGAAATATATATCTGAAAATTATTAAAAAGGGAAATGTTAGTCTGTATATATAGTGACAATAAAAATTTTAAAAATCCATAGAAAAACACTACACAAACAGAGAAACCTAAGTTAAGCCATAGATTTTAATTAACAGTAAAATTATAAAAATGTGCTATCATCAATTGCAACAATTGTTCCATACCAAAGCAACGTGTTGGGGTGGTGTATAGGAAACCTGTATATTATGCATGATTGTTCTAAAAAACCCACAACTTCTCTAGTTTAAAAAAAAAATGATTGAACACTTGGGAAAAATTTGGCATTTTAAAAAAATATTCAAGATTGGTTTACCCTCTAATTCATAATAAATGAAATGTGCATATGTGTGTCAGGACACATGTAAAATAATATACAAAACATTTTAATTTAATTGTTATTATTTTATAGCAAAACACTGAAGAAAATCCCAACTGTTTCACACTGGCATACTGTTATTACAAATACCACACAATGGGTTGTCTTAAACAATAGGAATTTATTGGCTTACGGTTTTGAGGCTAGGAGAAGTTCAAAATCAAGGCATCAGCAAAGCAATGCTTTCTACCCAAAGTCTGTAACATTCTGGTGCTGGCTGCCAGCAGTCCTTGAGTTTCCATATCTCCTATCCCTACCTTGTATCACATGACACTGTCTTCTCCTTTCTCTCCTGGTTCTGATGACTTCTGGCTTCTGGCTCCTCCCTGTGGCTTTCTCTACATCTGAATTTCTTCTGCTTATAAAGGACTCCAGCAATCCCACCCTCAATCAGTTGGACCACACCTAACTAAAATAACACCTTCAAGTGATCCTATTTGCAATGGGTTCACACCCACAAGAATGCAGATTAAGTTTATTTATTTATTTATTTATTTATTTATTTTTAAAGATTTATTTATTTATTTACTTATTTTTTTCCATTAGATTAAGTTTAAGAGCATGTCTAAACTGGGGTACATATTCAAACTACCATACTAGTGTACATTGACAAGGAATGCACAAATACACCATGATACAATGGACTCCTACAGCAGACTCAGAAAGACTAAGTATATAAAGAAAATAACAACATAAAAACACTTAATATGCCATTTAAGTTTACCTTTTTCACAAAACCATAACCATAAGTGTAAGAATAATAAACACAAAACCAATATTTTATGTAACTTTCTACCAAAATAGTTTATTTATGGAGTCTCTGTAATATAAAGTTATTATTTTTCATTATTATTTCATCTAATAATAACAAATTTGTAAATAATATTTCATGAAATAGTAGAATAATCTATAATTGTTTCAAAAGTATTGTGATGTTATTAGTACATAGCTATAATCAGAATTAATAAATGAGAAGTACTGACACATTTAAAACTAAAAATGGTCAATAATAACTCAGTTAAAGCAGAAACTGGTAAATAATGCCAGACATATAGGTTCTGTGGATTTAGTATAATTGTGTTTTTAAATACATTTGAGGCAAAAAACAATCTGTCTTGAGTTAAATACAATATTCAGAATTAAAAATATAAAATACTTGTAAAGAAAAACAAGTCACTGTTTAAAAAGAAGTAAGTGAAGATTAAGATGCCATTTCAAGTAGAATGAGGAAAATGCCATTTTAGGTAGAATGAAGAAAATGGTTGTGTAAGAGAAAAATCACAATTAGATATTAGATGTAATTCTTGTTATTTGAGAATCCTTTTATTTAAACTAGGAGAGTAAAAAATTTGTTATTGCTGAAAAGGGAAAAAATGCATATATTTATGCTTGGAATTTTATCAAAATATGTACTGAATTTAACACAATTTTATCAATATTGATCAGAATAGGATGTTATTTAAAAATCCTTTATAAAAATAAAAGCAAGATTAATAAACTGATAACATAAGACAATTTAAATATTTTTGCTGATATAGCCGTTCTGTACAATTTTGAATATCATAGATTGAAGAAAAGTACAGACATTGTTCTTATCTGTACAGTGAATAATTTGTACAAAACCAATGAATTTCAGGCTATTTTTATCCATGGGCTCCTTTCTTAAACTGAAATTTTACGTAAGAAGGAAATATATGTATTATACAAAATCAGGGTTTATCTTAGTGAAATGTAGATAAAAATGGGAGATCCATTCCTGAGCCTCTACCCATCTTCCACTCCTTCTGTTCATATCACCTTATTTAGAGATCCTTACATTTCTCAGGGAAGTTTGATCACTAGACTAGTGCAAAATCTGGTTCTTTCCAAAGGTAAAATTCTATGATTTAATAAAAGACAAGTCTTTTAAGTTCAGAAATGTGTTGTTGTTCATAAATATCCCAAGTGTCCCCATGCACTGAAATGATTGTTAAATATATTTTATTGGATATATTGTCATTTCTAATTGTAGGCAAGAAAACAAAACAAAGCTTCCGAAAGTCCTACATCAAATGAATCTGGAGTCAGCATTAGAAATAAACTATATCCCTAAAGCCTGATCCCTTTTAATCCCATCACACTCCACAGGAGACAATATAGGGTGGATTTTCAGTAATAAAATTTTAATTTTTTCCTGATAGCATTGTTCCTTTGATAAAGACAAATATCTCCAGAAAGATAACATATTAAGACACCATCATTCCTCAACACATTAGGTAGTACTTTGAAAACTTAGCTTTGGATGAGCTCTACAGAGAAGTGAAATATATGGATCCAGACTATAGAGTAGTCTAAACAGAATGATACTGGAATCAGTTTCCAGTTGTGCTTAAAAGCTTAAGCCTGAAGCCATACAGATCTGTGTTCAATTTCCTGACTCTACTACTTACTGGGAGACTTTTGGAAAGCCACTTAAACTTTTCAGACCACATTACAACATCTTGAAAAGGAGAAGATAATTGTACCTATTTCACAGAGTTTTTGTAAGGATTGAGGATATAAAAAGCACTATACACAATGACACACATAAATACTCAATAGATAGTAACTATTAATACTATGGGGTGTCCATGCAAGGAAGAAAAGAATGTGTAATTATGGAGAAAAATGGAAATACAAACTTAACTCTGAATCAGGAGGCATGAGATGTAGCTCCATCAACATTTTCTATGAACTATTGTGTAGGTAATTTTAACCTCTCTGAATCTCATTTGTAGAATGAGGAGGAAATACAGTGGGTGGAAATGATCTCTAAATGTCCTTTCATCTCAAATATTCTGATTTCCATAATTGTGCCCTGTAACAGCACAATTATGTACAACATAACTGTAACAACCTGGAAACAACTTTTTTCTTTTTAATGGTGTATTCCAATAGCTAAGAAGTTACTTTCCCTGGAAGATATTTTAAGTTTACAAGATTTGATGGACTGGGTGATTGGATATAGAGCAAGAAGTCTTATAGAATCTAGACTCATATATCACACTTGTAAATTGTGGAAAAATCAAGATCATTATGATCGCATTTACTTTTAAACACATGTATGCAGGCTTCCAAACACTTGTAAGGGGCAATAAAGACCCTATTTAAGAACCATTTTTAGTCTTTGCATCAGATAAGGCAATAATTTTTCACTCACTTTAATTGAAGGAAATGGTCACAAAAGGAAAAAAAAAAAAAAAAACTGGTACAAAGCGGGGGTGGGGGAGAATCTTCCTGGAGGCTTCCACTGCCTTAAAATTACAGCACTATTTTCATTAAGAGGAAATGGAAATGGAAATTACTTGCTCTTGTAGCCCTGATTATATCCCTGTTAGTTTATTTGCATACTGTTTCATGATTGGATTACTGGTGAGGCTGAGAGGTCTTATAACTGCATTCCTGTGTATTCTCATCTAATTCCACTGCTGTATCTATGAGGAGAAATCATTTTCTGAACTTCATAATATGATCCTCATGAAAGTATACAGCCTTCTTTAGATTTTAGATGAGTGTGAGAAGTATAAACTCTATTCTTCACTTGATCTTAGCTAAAAGGCCAAGAAATGATAAACTCTACTTTGATGTTATCCCAAAACCAGATAATTTAAAAAGCTTCAAATAACGTTCCCTATTTTAAGTAATGGTATGTTAATAACCTAACTTTTCCAAATGCAATAGTCAAAAAAATTTTTTTTTTTAGGTACCCGGGACAGGGATTGAACCTGGGACCTTGTATGTGGGAAGCCAGCACTCAATCACTAAGCTACACTGGCTCCCCCAAATTGGTTTTTTAATTTGTTTTTGTTTCTAGGAGGTACTGGGGATTAAACCCAGAACCTCGTACATGGAAAGCAGCCACTCAACCACTTGAGCTATATCCGCTCCCCCCAATAATTACTTTTCTAACAGTGGCTGATATGAAATATGTGCAGTGAAGAGTTATTCTTTCTCAGTTTCTCCCCCAGCTTTTGCTCTCCCCTCCTGGGAGGTAATCTCTACACCCTTGGAATATTCTGCCTGATAAGAGTATCATTGTTTACCTGGGAACTTGAGCTACACCAGATAGTAACAATGTGATTTCTAGTGGGGGGGAGGCATCTTGGCTATGCTGTAACCTACCGACTCTAACTCTGCAGGGCCTAGAGACTAAAGGTTAGTCCCAAGGGCAGTCAATAGTAACTATGTGGCTGAGCCCCAATAAAAACTCTAGACAGAAAGGTTCTTGAAAGCGCCAAAAAGTGCCAGAAAAAGACTTTGACCAAAAGGGGGAAAGGGAAAATACAAATGAGTTTTTCTGGCTAAGAGATTTCAAAGTGAGTCGGGAGGTCATTCCAGGGGTTATGCTTATGCAAGTCTCAGCAGGATCTCATTGACTGCCACAATAAACACTGCCTCAAATAGTGGGGTTCCTGAGGGCTCTAGAGACATCTAGACACTATAGGCAGGACAGACACACTTGGAAATTCAGCTCCCTGTCAGTGGGACCTACTTTGCAATTTATGCTCCCCGGTGTAACAGAGTTTGACTCATTTATAGTTTCCCTACACATGGCTCTTCTGCCTGTTTTATTTGAACCTATAATTAGCACTATACTTGTTAAAGATATGTTCCAGAGACTTAAATCTTCGCTCTGTTCATGTGCCAGTTGAGCTCTGAATCTCAGCAGAGTTGCAACACCTTCTCTCCAGTTCACTGGACTCACCCAGGGCAACTAACAAGGAGATGACAATGGACAATGTCCATCCCAAGAAACAGAGAGTGTCTGCGACTTCAAGCAAGATAGTTCCGTCCATCTGCCCCATGAGATCTAAGCCCCTTCTTAATTAGAAACAGAGTGGGCACCACCATCCCAAAATACTCAGGATTGGGGAAAGAACAATGGACTAAAGTAGACTTATTATTCTATTATAGACTTATTATTCTATCAAGGGAAGAACATTTATCATTGATATAAAGGCAGTGGCCACTAGAGGTTCTGAGGGGAGGGAGAAGGAAAAGAATAGGTGTAACATGGGGGCATTTTTGGGACATTGGAATTGTCCTGCATGACATTGCAATGACAGATACAAGCCATTATAAATTTTGTCGTAACCTATAAAATTGCACGGAAGAGAGTGTAAACTATAATGTAAACTATAGTCCATAGTTAGTATCAATGCTTCAATATGTGTTCATAAATTGTAACAAATGTACCACACTAATGAAAGATGCTCTTAACGGGGGAAAATATGGGAGAGGGAGGGGGTGGAGCACATGAGAATTCCCTATACTCTTTATGTAACATTTATGTAATTTAAATCTTCTTTAAAAATAAAAAAATTAAAAATCCAGTAAAGTAAAAAAGAATAAACAAAGTCTTAGAGTCAAAAACACATAGGAATAAATTTCTACAACTAAGTCCTTGTGGCAGTTTGAGATTATTTATGAATTCCAAAAAGAGAAAGATTATGTTTGTAAACTAATCTATTCCTCTGGGTGTGATATCCTTTGATTGTGTTAATTTCAAAGATTTTAAGGTTACTCAATAAAATCAATTTAGGGCTTTTGATTTGAACATGTCAGTAGGGCATGACTCAAGTTGAGACTCCGCCCCCTTGGGAGGCTGTTATAAATGGACACTCACTCAAGAAGGCATGAGAAGAGAGAGAGAGCTGTCATGTTTGATCCTGGGCCCCAGGGAGAGATAAAAATATTCGCCTGATGGTTTGCAGCTGAGCAGCGTAGAAAGTCTGGAAAGAAATGAGCCCTGTGCAGAGACTGATATAGGAAGCCTTGAGAGACCAGGCAAAGATCGCCTGCCATCTTGCTTCAACACATGGCAGATGACTTTGGTGAGAAAGTACCTCTTATGGTACCTTGAGTTGGATTTTCCATAGCCTTGGGACTGTAAGCATTTACCCCAAATAAATAACCTTTTATAAAAGCTAACAGATTTCCGGGGTTTTGCATCAGCATCCCGTTGGCAGACTAATACAGTCCCCTTCCCCACAGTTTCTCATCAGTTTTAAAGTACTAGCAATGCTGTTCATCAGGCTTGGCTTAAGATCAGACATTGTTGTCACTGTGTTCAAATTTCAGGTATAACTGTCACTATTTCTCTTCAATAGCATATCTGAGGGATTAGCTCTGTGAAAGCCCCATAATGAATAACTACTGAGATTATTGAAGTGAACATTGATATTGATTTTTAAAAGAAGACTAATATTTTAGGCTAGTTCTTCAAAATGCCTAGTATTGGGGAAATATTCCAATAGTAGAAAGGTAATGTGCATTTTGGAAATATGCCAAGCAATTATTTTCCTTTTTCAGGATTTCATATGCCATTTTCTATGAGTATTCAATATTCCACAGCTAATGTTTTTTAAAGAATCTTGAAATTTGGAATTGGAATATTTAAAATCATAATAACATTAATGGAGCCATGTGTAAATGTCAATTTAGATATATTAATTATTTTATTTTAGAGTTTTCAGAGGTCAGCACTAATCCTCACTCTTGGATTTAGTCTGAATTCCAAGGATATAGGACAGTGCCAAGCACTGAGTAAGAATTCATTAAAAAGTCCTAATAAATTGATCAAATAATTAAAATGAAGACATTATCATAAAATGGAGCTAGATAATGACCCTCATAGGTCTAAGACATTCTTAATATTAAGTTAAGAAAACATAGCTAAGTCAAAGGAAAGCTTTAATAATTCAACACATAATGAAACAAAATGGGTCTGAAATTTAGAGTGGCTCAGGCTTACTTCCCAATTTAAACATTTATTCACAGAATAATTTTGAGCATAATGTTTAATATCTGATTCTCAATTTCCTCATTTGAAAATACAGAGACATTATACATAAGTTGTACAGTTTATATAAAATTAAATGAAATAACTCCTGTGAAATTTTGGACAATTGGGAAATAAATATATTTTTCATTGTTCTTATTCCCATTGGTTTCCTATTTTTGTGTGATAATATATATAACACAAAATTTCCAATTTAACCATTAGCATTGTAGAATTCAGTTATTTTAATTACATTCAAAATACTGTGCCTGTTTTTATTTGCTTATTGTCCATTTGAATATCTTCTTTGGAGAAATGTCCACTCAAGTCCTTTACTCACTTTTTATTGTTGAGTTGTAGGAATTCTTTATATGTTCTGACTAAGGGACCCCAAAGATTGCCAGCCATCCAGAAGATACTAATCCTGGGAGGAAGCAAGTCTTCTAGCCTCTGAAACCATGAGGCAATACATTCCTGTTTGTTAAGCCAATCCATTGTATGGTATTTGTTTTAGCAACTGAGAAGCTAAAACAAACCCTTTTCAGATATATGATTTCCAAATATTTCTCTCCCATTCCCTAGGTGGTCTTTTCACTTTCATGATAATGGTCTTTGATGCACATTTTTAAAAAGTTTAATGCAGTATAATTTGTCTATTTTTTCTTTATTTCTCACGCTTTTGGGGTCATATAGAAGAAATCAGTGCTAAATCCAAGGTCCTGAATACACTTCCCTATGTTTTCTTCTAAGAGTTTTTATTGTTGTTGTTAGATTTTTGTTTGTTTGTTGGCTTTGTTTATTGTTTTTTTTTAAATTTTGGTTTTTGTGCTTATATTTAGGTCATTGATCAATATTGAACAATTTTTGTATAAATGTGCAGTAAATATCCAATTTCATTATTTCTTGTGTTGATAATTCAGTTTTGCAGACAGTCTTTTCCCCATTCAGTGGACCTGCCTCTCTTACCCAAAAGCAATTGACCAGAACATGGTTATTACTATTTAGGAACTCTTGTCATTTAATATGAATTTTTTAGAAGATCTTTCCCCTCCCCCTTATTGTTGTTTGTGCTCACTCTCTGATCTCTGTGTCCATTTGCTGTGTGTTCATTCTGTGTCTGCTTGTCTTTTTTTTCTCATCTTCCTCTTTTTTAGGAGGCACCAAGAGCCAATCCTGTGAACTCCAGTTTGGGAGAGAGGAACTCAATTGTTTGAGCCACCTCATCTCCCTGGTCTGCTGTGTTTCCCACTGTCTTCTGCATCCCCCTTTGTTGTGTCATCTTGCTGTGCCAGCTCTCCATGGCACGGGCTGTCAGCTCTCCACAGTATGGGCCATCAGCTCTCTGTGGCATGGTGTGGGCCACAGAGGCCTTCACCAGGAGGCCCCAGGAATTGAAACTGGGGCCTCCCATATGGTAGATGGGAGCCCAATTGCTTGAGCCACATCCACTTTCCTTAATATGAATTTGATGATTATATTTTCACCTTCTGCAAATAAAAGGCTTCTGGAATTTTGAATGGTATTATGTTGTATCTATAAATCACTTTGGGTAGTACTGATATCTTAACAAAGTTAAACATTCCAATCCATGAATATGGGATGTCTTTCCTATTCAAATCTTTTTAAATTTCTCTCAGCAATGTTTTGTAGTTCTCCATATAAAAGTCACTTAAAAACTTGATTAAATTTATTCTTAGATATTATATTTTAGATGCTATCATAAATAAAATTGCTTTTTTTATGTTTCTTTTTCAGATCATTGGTTGTTGGTATACATAAATACAACTGATTTTTGTTGTCATTTTAGGGGGAAAACTTTCAGTCTTTCACTGTTGAGTACGACATTAGCTGTGGGTCTTTAATATATGTGCTTTATCATACTGAAGAAGTTCTTTTATATTCCTAGTTTTCCATGTATTTTTATCAATAAAAGGTGCTCTATTTTGTCATATGCCTTTCTGCATCAAATGAGATGATCTGATCATGTGTTTTCTTAATTTACTTCATTCCATAATTGTGGTGTAGCACATTATTTGATTTTTAAAATGTTGAACCATCTTTGAACATCTGGGTTAAATCCCACTTGATAATGGTGTATTATTCTTTTAATGTGCTGTTGAATTGGGTTTGCTAGTATTTTGCTCAGGGATTTTTCATTTATATTCACAAAGGATAGTGGCCTGTAATTTTCTTTCTTGTGATATCTTTATCAGGCCTGGGTAGTAGGGTGACACTGGCCTCTTATAGTGAGTTAGGGAGTATTCCTACTTCTATTTTTTGGAAGAGTATGGATGGATTGGTGTTAATTCTTTTTATTTTTGGTGAAATTCACAGGTAAGGACATTTGGCCCTGGAATTTTCCTTTTTGGGAATTATGATTAAGTCTCCTACTATTGAAGTAGAGTTGTCTATTTCTCCCTTCAGAACTATCAGTATGTGTTTGATATATTTTGGTCCTCTATTGATAGTTGCAGTCATGTTTATAATTTTTATATCTTCTTGTTTAATTGACCCTCTTTTCAATATATAATCTTCTTCTTTGTTCCTTGTAACAGTTTTTTTTTAAACAAATGCTTAATAAACAGTTTTTGGTTTAGTCTATTTTATCCATTATTAATATAGCCAGCCCTGAACACCATCATTACTATTTACATGGAATTTTTTTTCCCATCTTTTCACGTCCACCTATTTCTGTCTTTGAGTTTATGGTGAGTCTCTATTATATAGCATGTAGTTGGAAAATACTTCTTTACCCATTTTGCTAATTTCTGGTTTTGATTGGAAATTTTAATCCATTTATATTAATCTGTTATTTGGTTTTTGTAAGCCTTATACATTTTTGTCCCTCATTTCTTTCATTGCTGCCTCCTTTGTGCTTAGTCAATCAATTTAGTGAATGAGTTAGAATCCTTTCTAATTTAATTTTGCATATTTTTTACTTACATTCTTTGTGGTTACCATGGGGCTTGAATTTAACATCCTAAATCTATAACAAGCACATTTCATTTTGATACGTAGTTAACTTTAATGACATATACAAACTATGTTTCTATAACCCTTCACCCCACCCCAACTCTATGTTGTTGTCACAAATTACTTCCTTATACCTGGCATGCCCAACACCATAGATGTATAATAACTCTTCATTCATTTGCATTTTAGATCATATAAGGGATAAAAAGTGGTATTACAATTCAAAAATACAATAGAACTGGCTTTTATATTTACCCTTGTGTCTACCATCACTGGAGATCTTTTTACTTCCTATGGCATCAAGGCTCCATGTTTTAATGTACACCTCAAATAAACAAAGAGTTAAAAATTCAAGTCCACTTTCATCCACAACATCGTTTTCCTGATGAGAAGAAATTTTAAACATGTAATTGACCATTTATAAAATATCAATATTGTTATTAACAAAAGAAGAGATTTTGTGACCTGCTGTTAAATATAAGACTGTGCATTTAAGTAAGGTAATATATACCATATAAGGTATTTATTTATGAATTTTCTAGGTCTTTATTCATGGAAAATATTTAATACTCTGCTCATTTCTATCAACTACTAAATATTCCTATATTATGCATTTTTATTAGTTAGCCTGCATGTGCTAATACTAGCACTTTGCTAATGCAAAGTGGTTTTAAAGTTAGGCAAAGGAAAATATAATTTAAAACAAATTACTTCCCCAAAGCACACAACATAACCTTCACACACATACACATACTTTGATTTTCCTAAAAGTCATTGCCTCAATTATTCTTAAGCCTATTTGGCTACTACTCTAACCATGAAGCAAGAACCTATTTATTTCACAATGTTAAATTAATTTTGCTTCTGTACCAGTTAGGAGAAATGTTTCAAATGACAGAAACAGAAATTGTTCTACAAGTTGTGATATGTAAAGCTGGATCAATGTTCCCCTTTGTAACCTTATTTTCACTATTGTTCCTTCTAAGGTACCTAGGCTACACATGGTAGCCAGACCTTCAGCATTTATCAGTGAGGGCACTATTGGCATTTGGACTAATTTTTTTATTGTACAACTTTGTCACGTGCACTCTCAAACATTCAGCATCCCTGGCTTCAATATACTAAATGCCAATTGACCTCCTCCCTCCATTGCAACAGCCAAAATATAGCTACATCCATTTCTAAATTCCTCGGGAGGCATTGCAATGAACCCACCTTAGCTCAGAACAGATGCTAATGTAAAAATGCAATAACATCTATACTAATTATAATCTTAGCTTTGCTTCCTTTGCCAGATGCACTAAACATATAATAAGTAGGGCTGGTCTTCTAATCTTAATACTGAAGCTTTATTTCCCATGTTATGCCCTATTAGATACTACTTTTCCTATATAAAATGATTTTTCTTTCATAATTTTTACTTAATTCTCATCATTAAAGCTAGAGATCAGAAAGGACTAAACATATTCCATTGTGATCCATGTAAAACCACAGCCTCCAACTATTACCCTCATCCCTCCTGCTAAACCCAAATTGTCCAAAACATGATTGCCAAATCAAGACTAAATCAAGACTCTATTCTTGCTACCCCTATATCCTGTCCATTGATTAATACAATTTATGTTTCCTTATGCTTTCCAAGAGTTTGAACAGGAATCTGGCTTGCTACTCTTCTTCTACAATTTTGCTAGTGAACTTAAATCAGATACCATCATTTAAAACTAACATTTCTTAAAATTCTGCAACATTATAAAAAAGATAGGTTTTTAAAGAAGATTAGATCAAGCAACATAATTCCTGAACTAGACAGAATCAACCCAAGATCCCCAGACAATAGGTAACAAATTGACAAATGTCATTAGCCACTAAATGTCACATGCTTCTGTGAAATCTTCTCTCTCCCTCTCTCATGTTCTTGATTTCCCTCTCATCTCTACGATTCTATCTCTATATTTTTAAAGTCATACTTACTAAGGTATAATTTATATGCAGTAAAATTCAGTGTTTTTCATACACAGTTCTAAGTGTTTTGACAAACTCATACAGTTGTGTAATCACCAGCAAAATCTAAATGTATAGAATAATTCCATTTATCCCCATTCAACCACTTTCCTGACCCATAGTCTTTGACAATCAGAGATCCACTCTCTGTTCCTATAAGACATTTTGCCTTTTCCAGAATGTGCTTTCTCTTACTAATAACATTTACTGTGCTTTATCCACATAAAATTTCTTTATTATGAATAAGTAGCTAAAATTTGAGGACAAATTATTTTTATCTATTAACAATGAACAAAACAATTTATAGTATTACTATATAATATTATATTACTGTATATAGTATAGTAATACTATATTCTAAGAGTACTTAACATAACAAGACCCTAGAAAATCTGGGACTCATTTTGTCTTTGTTTAAGGTGTGATGGACAATCAATCAATTCTTCTTGTGCCTTCAGATATCCCCATGTGACTACTTTTCTCCAGGGTGAATTTACTTTTCAATTAGTAACAAATGTGTTTTCCATGCTAAGATTTTTAACCTTGATATTTCTGTGGAAATATTAGCTATAATGTAGTGTTTCATATTGGAAGACATATTGAATGACATATCTGAAAACTGCATGTTGTGCTGTAAAAATATCTAGATGTGCTTCTTTTATCAATGCAATCAAATGATTTCCTAAAAGTTGTAAATTCCTATCACATTGTTTACACTTTTATCTGGGGCTTCAAGAGACTTGCTCAGGCAGGAAAAGAAATCATAGCATATTATATTAAAAAGGCATGGGGAGTAAAATCTTTTATTATTTTCAGCTTTATTCCCTTATTCTAAAGCCACTTCAGTAAATGCAGAATAAATAATTCTTTCCAGAAAACTGTTTTATAAATCGTTCATTCCAATAGAGTAATTTTCCTGCTTTTATTTCTTTGATGCTAATGTTATAAGGGAGATAATTTATTCTTTAAAGCTTCAAGAAACATATAAATCTTGTTTAAAAGAAACATTCACACCTAAAACTCTGGATTTGTATGAACCTGGAATTGCAAAACCTGAAACATAATATCTGCTGAACCGCCTCTGACTTAACTCAAACCAGTTTTGCTTGGTTTTATGTAATAATCTCTTTCTCTCTCTCTCTCTCCCTCCCCCCCCCCACACCTTTTATATAGGTAAACACACACAGGGAATTGTAATGCCTTAAGGACAGTTGCTCACTTCCCATCACTGCCTATCCTGTAATTCCTTGCTTTACTCATTAATGCTAATTCTCTGCTTCCTCTATAATCAAGTATAGACCTCTGTTCTAAGTTAAATTATATACTATATTTATAATTATATATATAGTTAAATTAGAGTGTACATAAGCAAGAGAACATTAGTGCAAATATGGCCTAATGATAATGAGTTATACTTTCTAAATGTTATCACTAGAAAAAAAAAATACATGACATACATATCTATCATCTCAGATACTCACCTACTTGTAAAATATAAAGATAAAATAAGGAGACCAAAAATTAATAAATAAGAAAATAAACCACTAAAATCTGGAGTCCTATTTTTTTTTCCTACTCTTTAAAGAAGTGATTGACTTTTAAGAGTTATATGCCAAGGAAACAAATTAAAACAAAAACAGATCCAAAAACAAAACCCACAAATATTCCACAAATATTACACCTAAGAATTTAGAAGGGATGGTAAATAGCATTGCCCTGTAACAGGAGCCAAGGATCCCTGGTAGCCGGTCTTTGGGAAGAAAGCATCACTTTGATGATGCCTTGATTTGGACATTTCGCTGGCCTCAAAACCATGAGTGAATAAATTCTCATTGTTTAACAACAAAAAATATCTACTAGCAAAGAAAAAAGTTTATGCTAGAAACATACAAAGTTTTGGTTTGTTTTTTTTTAACTAAGGAAAGGACTTCCATCTTCGGTGAAGCAGGATACAGTGGAAGTTCATGAGAAAATGTGTTTTATGATTAATGTTGTAATTAAATGTTTAATGGTATAATATAAGCATTATACAATATATGTATAAGGTTGATATCTATTAAAATCTTTTTCTTTTACATTGAGAATATCTCCAGATGGCAGTAGAACAGAAGTTTTCCGTATGGGTGTTTTGCATCTGTATTAGTCAGCCGAAGAGGTGCTGATGCAAAATACCAGAAGTCGGTTGGTCTTTATAAAGGGTATTTATTTGGGGTAGAAGTCCACAGTTACCAGGACATAAAGCATAAGTTTCTTCCCTCACCAAAGTCCATTGCCATGTGTTGGAGCAAGACAGCTGCCAACGTTTGCCAGGGTTCAGGCTTATTGGGTTCCTCTCTTCCCGGGGCTGCGTTTCTCTCAGGGCTTAGCTCCTGTTTCCTCCACAAGGTCAACTGTAGACTATGAAGCTCTCTAGGCTTTGCTTCTCTCCACAAGGCCAGCTGTAGACTATCAGGCGAATGGCTTGTCTCAATCCCAGAGCCTTCTCTCCTTCCTCATGACCAAGTTCTCTTACTTCCCGGGGCTCCAGCTCAAGACTCCAACATCAAAACTTCTCTCTCTGTCTTTTGCCTTGCCTTTTATATTTGATTCCCCCACCCACCAAGGGGTGGGGCTCAATGTGCTACTGACATGGCCCAGTTAACGCCCTAATCATAACTTAATTATGCCCAGATTAGCAGACCAGTTTACAAGCATGATCCAATATCTATTTTTGGAATTCATAATTACATCAAACTGCCAGACTGCAACAGCATCTTTGGAGTCTGATTTTTATTCTGATTACTAGAGCTGAAGATTTTGGTGTAGTTAAATTTTGATAGGGACTCCTTCCCCCAACCAGCTACCTGTAAACCCTAATCCAATCCTGAATATTCAACACCTTCTACACCATACTCTTTTCAATATATTTGTGCTGTTTGTATTAATATTGTTAAGACAAATTAAGGCAATGGCATAGTATGTAGATTATAATACTAGGCCCACACCAAAGACATGATAATAAAGACTTTCACAGCAAGGTTGTATTTTATACTTAGTTATCCTCACACAGTTTTTAATCAATTAATTCATTAAGTGAAAAATTGTAGAGTAATTCTCAAAATAGTATTTGAATGAGTCATTCTCTTTTTTCCATGTTTTTTTAATTACACGAAGGATCACATTCATGAGATAGGATGGTTTGTTAGAGAAAGCACCCTCTTTTTTCCATAATTAATGAATTATATTACAATCAATCCACTTGCCCAAGCCAGAACCTAGGAAATCATCTTTTGTCTTTCACTCTACCCCAAACTCAAATATCTCAAATCTCAATCAGAAAGTTGTCCTTAAGTCTATCCTATTTACTCCATCCTTAGCTCCATTATAAGTGCTCAGGACCTAATATTTAATTTCTTGCTTGAATTATTGACGACTCAGACTTTTTTTCATCCAATCTGGTCCCCATATTGCCATGAAAGTGATCTATTTAAAACACACATCTGATTAGGTAAAAAAGTCCTTTGATGGCTGCTTAGTTGCTTCAATATGTTATCTAAGATCTTGGCATATTATAAAAGGCTCTGGGTCCTCTTGCCACTGTTTACTTTATCAGCCTCACTGGTTTCCAGATTTCCTTTTCTGTCCATGTTGTTTCATGCTGTTTATCCTTTTCATGTCTGTCTGAAATGCCCTCCTCTTATTTCCTTATCTGGCATACTTCTCTATCCTTAAAAACTCAACCTAGGTCCCTCTCTGGAGAAATCTTTCCTCATACTCTTAGATCTAATTACGTATCTCCCTCCTTTGTTTAAGTTGTTTCTTTGCTAGTTTATCACATAAAATTTAGTTAAATATTTTATTAAACTTTAAGTATCATTAAAGGTAGTCTCTATGTATGTATTTATCCTATTAACCACTGTAATGCTTGAAACAGAGCAGTTGATTCAAAATGATCGTTGAATGGTTAAACAAATGAGCTTTTTTCCCCATTTATGATGTGTAATGGCATAGATATAATTAGGAAAGGTAAACAATTATAAAACCAAATAGAACAAATGTGATTTTGTGAGATGAATTTTCTCCCTTATTTTGAAAAAGAGTTTGAATTTTGATACATGGCATAACATAATACAATTTTGAATCTCAACTCCATTTTTTCCTAAATGCGTAACCTCTTTGAAATTCCAGTTTCTTATTGTAAAGAGAATTTTTAAAGTATTTATCATATGGGATTATTATAAGGATTAAGTAAGTTAATGTATATGAATATGCCTAGTATAACATGTAGTAGTTTGAGAATGTATGTACCCCCAAAAATCATATTCTTAAAACTGGTCGATTCTTGTGGGTGTAAACTTATTGTGTATTATAGGTAGGACCTTTTGATTAGGTCACTTCAGTTAAGGGCCTTTTAATTAGGTTTCTTCCATAAGGCATGGATGGCCCAAGATAAGTCTTAATCTTCTTACTGGAGTCCTTTATAAGAAAATGAAATTCAGAGGAAGACAGAGAAAGCCAGAAGCAAAAAATAGAAGCAATTAAACCCAGAGAGAAGGGAGAGACTAGCAGATGCCAACATGTGCATTGCCATGGGACAGAGTAGTCCAGGATCACCAGCACTTGGTCTTCTGAGAGAAATCATCACCTGATGATGCCTTGATTTGGACATTTTTCTCAGCCTCAAAACTACATGCTTGTCAGCCAATAAATTCCATTGTATAAGCCAACCCATTTCTGGTATATTGCTTTCAGCAGTTTAGAGACTAAAGCATAGCATTTGACACATAGTGAAAATATATTGTATATGTTAAAAATCCTGGGCAGTTGAGTGTAATTTTCAATGTTTGAATCACAGATTAATTAGTCTCTAATTCTGTAAACTTTGGGAAGTTCTCTGATCTCTCAAAGTCTCAATTTCACCATCTGGAAAATGGAAATAATAGTAGAACATTCCTGACAAGTTTAGTGTGAATATTAAATGAAATTATTCACTTAAAGTGTCAGGCATATTTCAAGTATTCAGTAATCATTAACTGCTCTTAATTTCTCACTCATGCCTCAGCATAATTTAAAAATGAATTTTGGTGTTCTTACAGCAGCCATTATGGTGTGATATGACTGGAAGAACAATGCACTTTTCATTTTAAAAAGAGGTCAATGTTTTTCTAAACAGTAGAGATTTTGTAAATATTTGAATAATTTTATTCCCTTGATTAAAAGTCATGCCTAACATAATTAATATATTAATGACAATACAAAAGCATACATTTACTGAGAACTTACTAAGTATTGAGTATGGCTCTTTTATTTATTTTATGGTGGTTTTTGTCACACAGAAGTTTTAATTTTTTACAGAGTCAATGTTTATAAGACTTTTCCTTCATGGTTTCTGGCTTTTACATCTTTAGCAGAAAATCTTTCCCCATGTCTAATTATACATATATTTATTTAAATATTCTTCTAGTATTTTATGCCTGAAAATTCAATTTAATATAATCCACTTGTAATTTATCTTGGATGGGGAACTATATGCCTACTCCCTCTCATAAGGTTATCCAGTTGTTTTTAACACTAATGACTATTATAATTAATTCCTAAATTTCCCTCACTAATATTAAAGGTCACTTTTGTATTATACAGAGTTTACATTTGTATTTCATTCTATTACAAAAGTCCCAATACTATTCCATTAATATATTTGTCTATCCCTGAGTCCTTTCTATATTCTTTTAGTACTAAGGTTATTAAAAAACATTTTAATTTCTAATAAGGGAAGTCCATTTTTGTTACCCTTCTACTTTAAATTTTACTTGGGTATTCTTGTAAGTTTATTATCCCAAATGACATTTATAATGAATGTTTTACTTAAAAATTGGAACTAAAAAATCTGGCTTGAATTTTTTACTTAATTGGAGGTTGATTTGAAGATTTCTCTGAGGAGAATTATCTTTAAAATACGGAATTGTTCAAGCTGCAGAAAGCCTATCTTTCCACTTAATTAAGACTTTATACCTGAAAGTATGGTTTTATAGCTATAAGTTTTAATACTTCATATTAAGGTCATCCTTCAGAATTTTATCCTTTTTGTTATGGCTGAAATTAAAACTCTCAAATTATATTCTCTCATTAGAATGCTTTATTTATAAGAAATAATTATTCTGTGTTTATTTTGTATACAGAAATTAAACATTCTTACTATTTCAAGCAGGTAAGTAGGGTTTTCTTGTTTTGTTTTGTTTATTTGAGGTACTGGGCCAGGGATTGAACCCAGGACCTTGTATGCAGGAAGCCATCGCTTAAGCACTGAGGCACATAAGCTCCTCTGAGTTGTTTGTTTGTTTGTTTGTTTTTTCATTTGTTTGCTTGTTGTTTGTTTTTAGGAGGCACTGGGAACTGAACCCAGGACCTCCCATATGGGAAGCAGGTGCTCAACCTCTTAAGCTACATCCACTCTCCTCAAGCAGGTTTTAGTAATTGCAAATAATGATATTTTTCTCATCCTTTCCAAAGTCATACCTCCCTTTTTTAACATTGGTTAAAATGTCTTGAATATTATTTCAGAAATAAGTTAACACTGATACAACACAATCTGTTGTGAAGAATTTAAGGAAAGAAAGGCAGTAGTCCACAATGAAACAGAAATTTGCAAATTGATTTGAGATATATATTTTCTTTTTTCTCAAAAAAGTAGGCTTCTAATTCAATTTTATTATTTTTATTGAAAACAATGCAGTTTTCTTAAATGTTCTTAGTATTTATTTATACAATCACATTTTGTCCTCCTGTGATTTATTCATACTGTTAATCATATTAATAGATTTCCATATAGTGAAACATTCCCACAATGCTGTAGTGAATTTCAAGAGATCCTGGGTTATTTTTCTTTTACTATACTACTTATATATTGATTGGTATTTTAAAAATCAATTTGCACAAATGAAATTGAACTGTGGCTGTTTGTGCTATCAGGATTTAGTTTTAATATTATTCTGGAGTCATAAAATAATTGGGGCTGGCTGGCAAGACGGTGGCATAGTAAGGAACTCCAAGAGTCAGCTCATCCTATAAGGCAGTTAGTAATCACCCAGAGCTATCTAAAGTACCTGTTTAGGGGCCCCAGGAGACCATAAGATCATCCTGCAACATCCTTGAAAGAATGGAAGGAGAAGACTTCCCACCTGCAGTGAGGATTCATGAGTAGAGCTCTGCATGCCACAGAGGCCGATGCCCATCCTCCATTGGTGGTGTAAGCCGCCTCAGGAGCTATTCTGTGGCTGGAGTTGGAAGCTCCATTTCACAAAAATGGGGGATGAAGAGACACAGTTGAGCACTGACTTCAGCTACTGATTATAAAATTTGGCTGGCTAAAGTATAATCCTAATAACAGCTAAAGTTTGAACCTGTCCAAATTAGAAGGAGGCTGGTAGCCACCATTTTAACTCTCCCCCCAGTTTGAAGGGAAGCAGGGTTGATTGAAAATCACAGTGATGGTAGGGACCAGCTTCTTTCCAACCAGATTGGACTGTGGCCCTAGCCTAGGCTCCAGCCCCACCTCTGGCAGGTTGGGAGCTGGTGGGACCTGCACCAGACTCTCCAGGCAACTGCAGGCACTTTTGGCCTGCACAGACTGATTTGTTGAGCACCTTTGATTCCATCCCTA
Source organism: Cabassous unicinctus (assembly GCA_029593785.1). Lineage (NCBI taxonomy): Eukaryota > Metazoa > Chordata > Mammalia > Cingulata > Chlamyphoridae > Cabassous > Cabassous unicinctus. The sequence continues at coordinate 85,858 of JAQZBX010000819.1, forward strand.
TCACCCACATAGGATAGGAGGGGACTGGTATTTCCTCAGCCTCTCTGGACAACTGCAGTCACTTTCAGCCTGCACAGAATGGTTTGTTGAGCAACTGGGACCTTACCTCCCCATTGATAAAAGGGGTTGGTGTTTCCTCAGCCTATCTGTAAATCTGCAGATGCTTTGGGCCTGCATGAAACTGGACTATCGGATGCCTGTAGCTCTACCCTCACCTCCGATAGGACAAGAGGGAGGTGGTGTCTCTCTAGCCTCTCTGGACACCTGTAGGTGCTTTTGGCCCACACAGACTGAATAGTCAGATACCTGTGACCCCATACCCACCCCCCAGAAAAATAGGAGGGGAGCTGTGTTTCCTCAGCCTCTCTGAGCAACAGCAGGTGCTTTCAGCTCTCATAGATTAGATCGTTGGACATTCTAAAGGGTCAATCTCCACAGCACAGGAGGGGGACTGGTACTACATCAGTCTACCTGGGTAACTGCAGTCAGTTTTGACCTGCATGGTTTAGTTTGCTGCGCACATTTGCAGCTCCATCCCCTCCCCAGGCAGGGCAGGAAGGGGTGTGAAGCTTTATCAGTCTCTCCAGGCAACTACAGATAGTCTTGGCCTGCATGGCTCAGATTACTACACACAGCTGCAACTCCATCCCTAACCTTGGTAGGAGAAAGGTGAGAGAAGCTTCATCATTTCCCAGGGCAACAAGGACAACATCAGCCTCCAGAGCTTACAGTATCAGCTACATCCTACTAAACGACCAGCAGGGGAAAAGGGGGAAAAAAAACAAACAAAAAACAAAACAAAACAAAAAAAACCCACCCTAAACTAAAGAGAGAATCTGCATCCATATAAATACATCTAGTTTGCCAGATGCCAAGACACAAACAAAAAATTACAATCCATACTAAGAAACAGGAAGTCATGGTCCAGTCAAAGGAACAAGATAAGCCTCCAGATGACATAAAGGAGTTGAGACAACTAATCATAGATGTTCAAACAAATCTCCTAATAAATTCAATGAAATGACTACAGAGATTAAGGATATAAAGAAGACACTGGGTGAGCACAAAGAAGAATTTGAAAGCATTCATAGAAAAATAGCAGATCTTATGAGAATAAAAGGTTCAATAAATGAAATAAAAAATACACTGGAGGTATATAACAATAGATTTTAGGAGGCAGAAGAAAGGATCAGTATGCTTGAAGACATGGCTTTCAAAAACAAACATACGAAAGAACAGATAAATAAAAGAAAGAAAAAAAATGAACAAGGTCTCAGGGAACTAAATTACAGCAAGAGATTTGAATACATATGTGTCATGGCTGTCCCAGAAGAAGAAAAGGGGAAAGGGGCAGAAGGAATATTTCAAGAAATTACAGCTGAAAATTTCCCAACCCTATTGAAGGACATAGATAACCATGTCCAAGAAGCACAGCATAACTCCCATCTGAATGAACCTGAGTTGACCTAATAAGACACTTTCTAATCAGAATGTCAAATGCCAAATCAAAGAGAGAATTCTGAGAGCAGCAAGGGAAAAGCGATGCATCACATACAGGGATACCCAATAAGATTAAGTGCTAATTCTCATCAGAAACCATGGAGGCAAGAAGGCAGTGCTATGATATATTTAAGATACTGCAAGAGAAAAATTTCCAGCCAAGACCTTTATATCCAGCAAGATTTTTGCTCAAAACGGAGGGCGAGTTTAGAATATTCACAGATAAACAGAAACTGAGAGAATTTGTAACCAAGAGACCAGCTTTGCAGGAAATACTAAACGGAGTGCTACAGCCTGTAAAGAAAAGACAGGAGAGAGAGGTTTAGAAGACAGTCTAGGAATGAAGATTATATCAGTAAAAGTAACTAAAGTATAAACAAAGTAGTGAAAATAAAATATGACAGATAAAACCCAAAGGTAAAAATGGATGAAGTAAGAACTGCAATTTACAGTGATAATTTGAATGTTAATGGATTAAACTCATGAACTAAAAGACACAGACTGGAGGGATGGATAAGAAAATATGAGCCTTTTATATGCAGTCTACAAGAGACTCTCCTTAAACCCAAGGATACCAATAGTTTGAAAATGAAAGACTGTAAAAGGATATTCCATGCATGCAGTAACAACAACAACAAAAAAGCTGGAGTAGCTATACTTATATTGGAAGAAATAGATTTTAAAAGCAAAACTGTTCTTAGAGACAAGGAAAGACATTATGTATTAATAAAAGGGGTGATTCTCCAGGAGAAATAGCAATCATAAATGTATATGTACCTAACAAGTATGATCCAAATTATATGAGGAAAACACTGGCAAAACTGAATAGAAAAATAGATGTCTCTACAAAAATACTTGGAGACTTCAATACACTACTCTCAGCATTGGATAGAACATCTGCACAGAGGATCAATAAAGAAACAAAAAGCTTGAATAATATGACAAATAGACTAATCCTAACAGACGTATCCAGAACATTGCACCCCCAAACAGCAGGATATACCTTCTTTTCAAATGCTTATAGATCTTTCTCCAGGATAGACCATATGTTGAGACACAAAGCAGATCTCAATAAATTCAACAAGTTTGAAATTATACAAAGCACTTTCCCTGATCATAATGGAATAAAGCTGGAAATCAACAACAGGTGCAAAAGGAAAAATCACAAATATATGGAGATTAAACAATTCAATTAAATAATCAGTGGATCATTGAAGAAATTTCAACAGAAATCAATAAATATCTTGAGACAAATGAAAATGAGAACACAACATATCAGAAACTATGGAATACAGCAAAGGCAGTGCTAGAGGGAAATTTGTAGTTCTCAATACTTACATTAAAAAAGAAGAAAGAGCTAAAACTAATGACATAACTGCACACTTGGAGGAGCTAGAAAAAGAACAGCAAAGTATTCTCAAAGCAAGCAGAAGGAATGAAATAATAAAGACCAGAGCAGAAATCAATGAAATAGAGAGAAAAAAAATAGAGTGAGTTAACAAAACCAAAAGTTGGTTCTTTGAGAAGATTAACAAAACTGTCAAACCCTTAGTCAGACTAAAAGAGGGAGAGAGAGAGAGAGAGAGAGAGAGAGAGAGAGAGAGAGAGAGAGAGAGAGAGAGGGCAGATGCAATTAAATAAAACAAAAAATTAAAATGGGGACATTACTACTGGCTCCACAGAAATAAAATAGATCATAAGAGGATACTATGGACAACAGTATGCCAACAAACTAGACAATGTAGATGAAATGGAAAAATTCCTAGGAATGTACAAATAACCTACAGTGACCCTAGAAGAAATAGAAGACCTCAACCAAAAAATCACAAGTAAAGAGATTGAAACAGTCCTCAAGTCCCCAAGATGAAAAGCCCAGGAACAGATGGTTTCACAAGTGACTTTTACCAAGCATTCAAAGAAGATTTAATACCTATCTTACTCAAACTCTTCCAAAAAATTGACCAAGCAGGAACACTGCCAAACTCATTCTATGAAGCTAATACCAAAACCAGATAAAGATATTACAAAAAAAAAAAAGAAAATTACAGACCCATTTCTCTAATGAATATGGATGCAAAAATCCTCAACAAAATATTTGCTAATCCAATCCAACAACACATTAAAAGGATTATTCATCATGGTCAAGTGGGTTTTATACCAGGCATTTAAGGATAGTTCAATACAAGAAAATCAATCAGTATAATAAAGCACATTGATAAAAAAGAAGAAAAATCACATGATCCTGTCGATTGATACAGAAAATTTTGTATTTGACAAAATACAGCATCCTTTCTTGATAAAAAATACTACAAAATATAGGAATTAAAGGAAACTTTTTCAAAATGATAAAGGCCATACATGAAAAACCCACAGCTAACATTGTACTCAATGGTGAAAGACTGAAAGCTTTACTGTTGAAATTGAGAATAAGACAAGGATGCCCACTGTCACCACTGTTGTTCAATATAGTGCTAGAGGTCTAACTAAAGCAATCTGAAAATAAAAAGAAATAAAATGTGTCCAAACTGGAAAAGAAAAAGTAAGACTTCTGCTATTCATAGATAATATAATCTTATACCTAGAGAGTCCTGAAAAATCTACAACAAAGCTGCTAGAGCCAATAAACTATTTCTGCACAGTGGCAGGATACAAGATTAATATGCAAAAATCAGCTGTGTTTTACACACTAATAATGAGAAATCTGAGGAGGAAGTCAGGGGGAAAAGTTTGTCAGTTTTGTTAATCTTCTCAAATGTTTCATTTACAATAGTGACTAAAAGAAACAAATATTTAGGATTAAAGTTAACCAAGGACATGGTATTCAATAGTTTACTAAATACCATGCACCTGTGTTCAGTAAACTACAATGCATTCCTAAAAGAAATTTTAAAAGACCTAAATGAATGGAAGAACGTTCTGTGTTCATGGATTGGGAGACTAAATATCATTAAGATGTCAATTCTATCCAAACTGATATACAGATTCAATGTAATCCTGACAAAAATTCCACAAGCATTTTTTAAAGTAATGGAAAACACAATTCTCAAATTTATTTGGAAGGGTAAGCAGCCCTGAATAGCCAGAATCATCTTAAAAAGGAAGACTGAAGTTGGAGGACTCTCACTTCTGCACTTAAATCATATTATACAAATGTCACATAAAAAAATATAAGGGACTCCCATATGCCCCACTCCCCACACCTCCCACTTTTCCCCATATTAACTTCTTTCATTAGTGAGGTACATTCATTGCAATTGATAAACACATTTTGGAGCATTGCCGCTAAGCATGGATTAAAGTTTACATTGTAGTTTATACTCTCTCCCACCCAATTCTGTAGGTGATGGCAAGATTTACAATGACCTGTATCTGTCATTGCAATGTCATTCAGGACAATTCCCAAGTCCCAAAAATGCCCCCATATTACACCTCTTTTTCCCTCTCCCTGACTTTAGCACCTCCAGTGGCCACTGTCTCCACATCCATGATATAATTTCTTCCATTGCTAGAATCACAATAAGTCTATAGTAGAATACCAGTAAATCCACTCTAGTCCATATTTTATTCCCCAACCTGAGGATTCTGGGATGGTGATGCCCACTCCACCTCTAACTGAGAGGGGGCTTTAATCCCATATGGCTGATGGATGGGACTCTCTTGCTTGTAGTTGTAGATGCTCTCGGTTCCTTGGTGTGGTGGTTGTCCATCCTCACCTCCTTTTTAGGTGTCCTGGGTCAGTCCAATGAACTAGAGAGTAGGTGTTGCAACTCCGCTGAGGCTCAGGACCCAGCTGGCATATGGACAGCTCAGAGATTCAAGTCTCTTGGACGTACAGCTACCAAGTCCAGCACCAACTATAGGTTTAAATAAAAGGGACAGAAGAGGCATGTGTAGAGAAGTCACATCTGAGTCCAACTCTGTCACACTCGGGAATACAAACTGTAAGATAGAGCCCACTGGCAAGGCACCAAACTCTGGAGCTATCTACCATGACCGTAGGACCTGGATAGCTCCAGAGTCCTCAGAAGCCCTACTATTTGGGGTAGTATCTACTTTGGCCATCTATGAGATCCTGCTGAGACATGCATAAGCGTTACCTTTCTGATGAACTATCGACTCACTTTGAGGTCTCTTAGCCATATAAACTCATTTGTCTTTGACTTTTCCCCCTTTTATTCAAGGTCTTTTCCCAATAACTGCATTTAAATTAATTCAGTTTTTCAAAACTTACTTTTTGGCAGCAATAAGTTAAATTTATCATTTCAGTTCACTTTTTAAATTTTTCTGATCCATAGTTTTTGAGGTTTCAGTTCTTACGATAAACTTAGGATTCAGGCATTTGTCTATATCCTAGTTTTTTTAAAAAAAATCATAGTGTTCACTTACACTCAATCTTCACAATCAATAAAATGCAAGCCCCTCAATTTTCATTTTACCTGCAGTTCAAAAAATGAGCAAAAAGCCAAACAATATAACAGTGGGCAGGTAGCAAGTATAACTTTTTTTATTATTGTTATCTAAATGAGGTCAACTTTAATCTGATTACCTGGTAAATAGGCAATCAATTTTCAAGATATTAATTCAATTTCATTAATGCTGAATAGTGGGTTTTTTTCTTAGCTCAGAACTTTTTATCATTTTATAGCTTACTGTTACTATGTGATTTTAAGCCTGGATTTTCATTGGAGGCATATCTTAAAAGGGCCTTAATTTTATTTGAACAAAAACATATGCAAATTATAAGACAGAACAAACTCAAATTTCCTATCTACAGACACTACTTTATTCTGTCCTTTAACTCCTCATTTGTTTTCATTTTAACATAGACTTGATGGTGCTGAGTTACTGATCATTTTACTATTATAGTAGGTGGGGTGTTTGGAGTTATGTACCCCTAGAAAAAACATGTTCTTAAACTTAATCCATTCCTATAGGTGTGAAACTATTGTAAGTAGGACCTTTTGATGATATTACTTCAGTTAAGGCATGGTCCAACTCAATAAGGATAGATCTTAATCCAATTACTAGAATCATTTATAAACAGAATGGAATTAAGACAGATAGAAAGAAAGCCACAAAGACAGCAGACATTAGGTGAAGGTCAAAAGAATCCCAAAGAGAAAGGACAGGCCAGAAGAGGGTACCATGTGCCCTGCCATCTGACAGAGGAGCCAAGGACCAAGGATCACCAGAATCCAGCCCCAGAAATGTCAGTCTTCAGGAAGAAGGCATCACCTTGATGATGCCTTGCTTCAGACTTCCCCTTAGCCTCAAAACCATGAACAAATAAATTCCAGTTGTTTAAGCCAACCTATTACATGGTATATGCTTTAGCAAAAAGGAAACAAAAGTAGGTAAGAAAAAATAATAAGAGCAAAATTATTGAAAGAACAAAGGTAACTCAAGATTATCTTCAATATGAAAAACTTAGTTAGAATAAGCAAATTTAGAGTCACAAACTAGAATATCCCTTACCAAGGGCTAAGGTAGAAGTAGGGAATGGGGTATTAATGTGTAAATAATACAGAGTTTGTATTTGGCAATGGATGGTGGTAATGGAGGCACAACATTTTAAATGTAATTAACAGTGCTGAATTACTTTTTGAATGTGGGTCAAAAGGGAAAATTTATGTTATATATATGTTACTAGAATAAACATTTGAAAATAAACAACTTATAACACTGAATGATAAAAAACAATGGTTGACACACTTGTTCCATCTGCCACCATCTTTGCCAAGCTATCATCAACTCTCACCTGGATTATGACTAAACTCACCTAACTGTAAGCCATGGGGAATAGTTAATAGTACAATTATAGTAATATTCTTTTATCAATTGTAGCAAACATACCACACTATTGCAAGGTGTTAATAAAAGGGGGCTACATGGGAACACTCTATTTTCTGCATGATTTTTCTGTAAACTTACAACTTCTCTAAAAAAACATAATAGAATGTAAAACTGACTGAATATCTTAAATCTATTCAGAAATAGTGATTCACTACATCAAACAAGAAAACACTTATATAAGTGACTATGAAAAACAGCAAAATTTTATAGCTTAATAAAAGTTAACCATTATTGTGCACTCTGTAAATGGTATTAAATGCATTATATCACTTTATCCTAATTCTGGAAATTAGACTTTCATTACCCACTTCCTCCAGTGAGGAATTAAAGACATAGAGTTGTTCAATAACTTGCCCAGGTCACATAGTTGGTAAATCGGGAGTCAATACCTACAGTCCTGACTGCAGTACCATTCTTAATTGTCACTATCAATCTGATGGTACTTAATCAATCAAAGGATAATCCAGGATGCTGTGACTTGGGAATAAGAAATTGAATCATCTCCATAATCATCTTGATATGTCCCCAAATTCAAGATTCTATCTACAGCTCATAATAACCAAGGCTAATATGGAAACAAAAATAAGAATTTTATCCCAAATTCCTTGCATCAATGATCAGTCACAGTCTCCCTCCCAGAGCTGTTTTAAGGATCATATGATTTAATGCATAAATACAGTGAAGAGCTCTATTAAAACAGAGATGTTGATTACCCCCTCCCCAACTTCTCAACCCAAAGAAAGTCCATCTCAGTTTTGATTGAGTTCATCCAGCTTATCAGAACAACCACCCCAGGAGTCATCCTGTGCTCACCTTATTCTGTCACACTTGTTGTTCCATCTGCCACCATTATGGTTCAAGCCATCATCAACTCTCACCTGGATTATGCCAAAACTCATCTGTGTCCCCTGCTTTCACCACTACTTTTTAAAGAGCTGCCTGCATGTTCCTGGTGAAGTCATATCATGCCATGCCTCTGCTCAAAATACAATCTAACAGATACCAATGTCTCCAGGTGCTGAAATTCCCATACAACACCTACAAATATCCAGCACCTAAATTTAAGGCTACTTGGCACCAAGTAACCTGACTATTCCTCCACAGTCAAGACAGCTTTCCTCACTTGCTCATAAGAAGGGGAACTAACAAAAAGAGGGAACAAGTCATGGGTAAACATTTTCACACTTAGGGGTAAAAGATCCCTGGTCCTGGATTATATCTGGGTGGGATAATGGAAAGAACAGGAGTCCTATAATTGTGTGGTACATGATTTAATCTGAAGTGGCTTCCAGATTCACCAGACTCTAAAGCACAGTGGGCTCTGATGTCTTCAGAATTAGGACACAAGACTTAGTTTGCCACAAAGGGAAGGCTCTTCCTCATGCATACATTTCTAATCTCTTCTCTCACCACTCCCTACTCCCACATTATGAATTTGATGCCAAATCACCTACTATTCTTCAAGTGAGCCACATTCTTTCAAGCACCCTTTCATTCTCACAGGCTATAATTCTGCCTCTGTGTATAACTATTTGTGACAACTATCCGTGCCACCTGATATTTGGCAATCAGTGTGGACCAAATGAACTTTCTGTTTGACTGCAAATGGTGCTCTGTACTTACCTCTATCCACTGAAATCACATGATGAAGTGTCATAACGTCTTCCTTCATTCAGTTTAACAGTACACTATGAGGATTCTTGAAAGCAAAGAATACACCTTTTATTTCTATAACTGCAGCACCTAACGAATGCCTGTCATGTAGAATAAACTCAGGAAATATTTGATACACAAATGGCCAACGATGGGAAACTTACATAGCATTTCCCAAACTGTCTTAAGAAAAATGTTAATAAATATTCTGCAGAAAAATGATTCTGTGTTGTAAATTTGGGAAATGCTGAGCTAAATACATTTAAACAGTGTTATTTACAACAAGCATTCTGAGAGCTATATATATGCTAATTCACATTATACCTCTCCAAAAGATGGCCACTATACTTAATGTTTGCCAAACTTTTTTCATTTAACATCTATTAACATTTCACATAACATTTCAGAACACAGTTTTGGAAAACGTGGACTAGTCTATCCTATTTACTACAAAGATGACAGCTCTAAACTTCACTAAAATATACTTTATTCTCCCACTTAAACAAAATAGCAGGGAAGACTATTTCATACCTTTATACCATACTTCTTTAGAAATAAAACTTCTATAACATCTTAAATTTTTAATATTTGGCCTCTTGAAATTTTCAAAACTTCCTATTCCTCTATTTTGATATGGTTGTAAAGAGAGTAGAGGAATGATTGCAGGATTAATGAAATGAGATTTTTTAAAATTCCAGAGCAAAGATTACTTCCTAGATTTTCTTTTCTACAACTGTCGAGAGGAAACGGTAAAAAAAAAAATTGTGCTATCGTATATGAAAAATTAATTATTACTAGCAATTTTTCAAATTATTGTTATTCTAAGTAATTATTAAAACAATGTTTTCCTGAACAATTCTTGTCATTGAGTTTAACAGCCTTGGTGAGCTACATTCACAATATTAAAAGGATGTATTTTTTTTTTGAACTGCTGGCCATGTTTCTTTCATAAAGCCTTCAATA
>JAQZBX010000820.1:0-95403 GCA_029593785.1 Cabassous unicinctus
TTTATTGGCTTCTTCAGGCTTTTCTTTGAATTTCCCTTTCCTAAAGAATCCAATGTATGTGTTTCCCTGTCTCTCATTTTGACTATCTGTCATTTCACTAATTTTTTCTCCTCCTCAAATATTCTCATATACTCATAATTTTCTTCAAATTAGTGTTTCCCACTATCAGACGAACTCTTAAACACTAAATATCTTTGCTTCATTTCCTGTATTTTTCTTTCTCTCTAAATAATCTTGGTTTTACTGTTGGTCTGAGGCTCCCCTATCAATGCATTGTTTCCTGTGTGCTATAAATTGCAATGGCAATGCAGAACAAAGAAAAGTCTCCAAGTTTTATTCTTTTTAATGAACCATCCAGTGATGCCACAGGGATCACATCAGGCTGCAAGCCCACATTCTTAAAGGACTTTCTACCCTAGGTTTAGTGTGTGATAGTCACCTGAGCCTACCGGGTTAATGTGCTTGAGGGTGGTTTTTGTTTTTGTTTTTCATCTAATGATGCAAATTTCCCTTCAGTGGCTTCCAGGAATAAATTCTTACCTGCAGTGTCATGCTGTACATTTCCTCTTTCCCTAAAGCTGAGAGTCAGTGGACAGAAGGAACGGAAGCTGCTTTGAAAGAGGAAATATGGCATCCTACCAGGGAGACGCACCATACCAAGTATCACAGCGATAGACAACATAATTATCCTTATCATTCCCCATGACCAGAGGCAATGATAAGAGGAAACAAACTCCTTCAAAGCGGATGGCATCATGAGAGGTACAAGGAGTTGCCACAAAAGATACTTGTAAAGCAATGTTTTATTTATATTGTACTTCGGCCTTGCAAAATTCCCAAATTCGCAAACTACGGCAAACCACCTAGAAAATATAATTGACATGCCCATGTATCTAATTTAGGTGGACAATTTTATTATAAAGAGTTTGTTATTTAGGTCTCAAAGATGGGGTAGTAGCAGAGAGTTCCATTTCTCCCAAATAATCATTATTCATACGTGCATAAAGTGAATCCTGTCATATCTGTCTTCTGATTAGGAGAAATTGAATCCTTCAGCTCTTTTTGACGTTTGTTGTTTTGTTATAACTGGTATGTAGATTGAATGGCAGGTGACATTTGATAAGATTTAAATAAGGTAAGAAATTAATCAAATTAACATACTGCTTTTCTAAATTATAATGAGTCATTTGCATATAAAATACAATTGAGTCTGTAAATGCAAAATGAACTTCAAATTACAGAGGAACACCCTGTACTGTATTTGTTGCATATTATAAAACAGACGTGAAAAAACATCCTAGACTACAATCCTAATTATGGTACACTTTGTGGATGTAATGGAGGCTTAGCTGTAGTAATATTCCAGAATTCCCTGTATTTGGATAATTTATGTCTTCAGTTTGACATAAACAATAAGAGAAGGCACTCATGGCAACCATTTTCCTATCTGGATCTGAAAATGCACTTAAGGCTACTACACTGAAAGGTGAGACGTACATAAGAGAGGCAGGCATCTTGAAACAAATTTGTACAAAACATAAATTATAAAAACTAAAAGAATGGGAAGCAAAGGTCAAGAACTACACTTGCTTTAATAAGTCTAAAAAATGTCCTTTAAAAAATGGTCTAGGTCTGGGGTGAGCAGATTTTTTATTTTTATTTTTTTTTACAAAAGGCCATTCAAAAAATATTTTAGGCATTGTGAACCATGCCACCTCTATTCAAATTTAAATAGCTACATGGACCACTGCCTATCTTATTGAACAGTGCAGATGTAGATGGTTCTATAATTATTATAAGAGGTAAATGACATGAATTATGAGAAACATTAACATTCCAAGATTATGGATTGCTTTAAAATAATCAAACATCACATATTTCAATAAAAGCTGTTTAAACAGAAAAAAAATTAGCATTTCCCTTCATGAATAGTGAACTTTTTCCTAAAGAATACAAAGAGGAATATATAACAGCATATCGTAAATATCTGAGTAAATATGGGGATTTTGGATTTTCTAGGGCTGAACTGTCATTTTGTATGCTGAGTTCTTTGACAGTGGCATTCTAAAATGATAGGCTTCAAATATTTTACAATAGCAACAAAAGATTTAAAGAAGATATATTTCCAGCCTCCATATAGAAAGGATTGCTCTTGTCCTAGAGATTAAGGACTTATTCCAAATTAAATAAAAATCATTTACCAGAATTTAAACTAACTTTCTGGTGTCCAGATGGCCTCACTGGTACATGGATTCTGATCTGGCCAAAGATCAAACTCTCCTTCTGCTTCTTATTCTGTTTCTAAGCTGGCCCTTTTATAGCTAATGACCCTCAGCTCTAATGATTCTTTAATGTACTACTTGTCCTGTTTCTGTCTGGATTCAAAAAGCTTTGCTTCTTTGAAGAGAAAAGCACTTGTAATATTCACTATGACCCTCTTTGAGAAAAGATGCTTAGATTTGTTTAGAAAAATGATTATGAATTCTTGGCTTATACCACTACCATTTGAATACATTTCTGTAAAAAAAACAAAGTTTCATTTATGCCTTAAATAAGATGAAATTTCATAATACCTGTATTCCACCAGAATCAAATTTTTGCTTCCTTAGAAATATTTTAAAAATTAGTTTTCAGTTATGTGTCATTGTTGGACATTTTGAAGCACATAAATAATCTCATATAAATAATTTATCAAGTCACCCCCTGTGCCTTCTATTCCTGCATCAAGAAAGACTACTTCCATTCTGCTTTTAACATTACAGAAGTGGAACTATTTAGTTTTTTATAAGAGAATTACATAGACAAATTGTCTAATTGACTTATTCTAATGTGTCCAATATGCACAAAACAAGTTCAAATTTCACCAGGATATTTTAAGTCTACAACAGTGCATGAAGAGCCGATGAAATCCAACTTCCCTTGTCAGTTGCTACCAAACATTTACTCTTACATTCTTATTATCATAGAATAGTCTTAACAAAGGTAAAGATTTATGAGCATGAGCAGTGGGATCATGTAATTAATTAGTGGAAGGCTGTAGCTCACAAATAGTAATTTACTTTAATGGATTATTTTTTTAAAAATCTTTAAAATTCAATAACCTGTGAAAGAATTTAAATAAACAACAGTAGATGAAAATGTTGCTATAGGGGACAGGGATGGTGCACATGTTCTCAGGAAGATAGTGCTTTCCTCAATTTCATAAATTTCAATCTAATGGTAGCAAGTACTTTGAAGTATTTCAGTTCAAGCTGGGGAAATATTGCCTGTAGTTTCTTCAGCATTATCATTAACACATTGGCTCTATCACTACCTATTTTTAATTTTGCTCATGTATAAAATATGAAAACATTATCTTGTATCATTACAAACCATTGAAATGACAATAATCACAAACAATTTGGAAGACTGATTTATTGAGAATGCTTACTCTGTTTTACTTCATATTTATTTTTCTGGCCTCTCTGCTTTTATTTCTTTTTTTTTTATATAGATCATGGTTATTTTTCTGGACTTGAAGACAAATCATTTTCTGAAAAAGAGTGAGTATCTTTCTAGATACTTTTAAAAATTCAGTTGGAAGTAACTTTTGAAAGGAAAGGTCAAGAGAACAGAGAATGGGCAAGACAACAGTTGCAAATCAGCAAAGAACATGGTGATCATACTCTTTGTAATTTAGTTACTTAAATTAAAATTATCTCCCTGAGTAAAATTCACCACTAATAAGCTTTATTTGATATTCCCTTAATCTCTGTTGTTTATGCCTATCTACTCACTCTTCAAGTAAATGTGGTAAATCATCCTCAAGCCTCAAAAAAAAGTTCATCAGAATTCAGGCTGCAAAAAAAGAGAAGCTTCTTAAAACAAACAAACTCAACAACAATCCAAATAGGTCTCTTTATGTCTTCTTGGTTCTCTTCTTCAAAGCTGAGTGAACACTATTATAATCATTCTCTAAGTTACTTAGATTAAAAAATTAACAAGTTTAGTTGTGAACTTGTGAGAAAAACAATGATCCAAAATAATAAAATAATGACCAATCAGAATAAAACTAAAGAGCAAGTATTGCAAGACAGTTATGATTTTAGTGGAAGGATATTCAGTGAATATTTTTAATATATAAAAATTAGTGCTACGGCATGTATGGAAGGAGAAGGACACCAAAACATACTGAGCCAGAAACCATTTTACATTTATTTCTCAAAATGATCTAAGAAGATATTTTATACCCATTTTATAGATAAGGGTTCAGAATTTCAAGGGTATTATGTTACCTACCTGAGGTCACACAGCAATAAGTTTATTTTTTTAACATACACAAATTTGATTATGAAACCCACATAATTCCAACTGCTAAGATAGTGTCTTTCTTTTAATTCACACATTCTTTTATTTATTAATATATGCCTTTGAGGGTCTTCGGTAGGTGATATGCTGGCTTGGGCTGGGACTATGACGATGAACAAGAAAGACATGGTCCTGGTCCCTACCAGGTAGGAAAAAATCTTTGCACGAATAAATACAATTAAGTAGGTAATTACATATTTTGATAAATGATGTAAAGGAAAAGAGCAGGGAATTAATAGAAATAATAAGAGGGGGAATTAATTTATAAGAGACTGGACATCAGAAAGGGCATCTTTAGAAAGTAACTCTTGAACAGAGGCCTGAAGATGAGTTAATTAGGAGGAGAGCAAGCATGATGGTTGTTGTGGATTGAATCATGCCTCCCACAAAGAAATGCTCAAGTCCTAACCCAAATCATGTGTCTGTGAACTTATTTCTAAACAGCATCTATGAAGATGTTACTAGTTAAGGTGAAGCTAAAGTGAATCAGGACGAATCTGAATCCATATGACTGGAATCTTTGCAAGCAACGGAAATGTGGTCACTCAGGAGAAGACAGACCGAGAGAGAAACTTAATGTGAAGGAGGCAGAGACTGAGTTTTTGATTCCCAGCAAGCTACCACCAGAATGCCACAGACTTTGGAGAAAACATGCTCCTGTTGACAGCTTGATTTTTTTTCTTTATTAGAGAAGTTGTGTGAGAATCTAGAATATAGGTTACCAGGGATAGGGTAGAGAGAGGGAATGAGAAGTTAAGGCTTAAACATGCTCAGGGTTCCTATTTGGAGTAATGGCACTACCCTGGTACCAGATAGTGGTGATGGTAGCACAACATTGCGACACCTCAATTTTATTTTAAATTTCAGCCTCAAAAAACTATGAGAAAATACATTCCTTTGTTTAAGTCAACCAGTCTGTGGTACTTGTTATAGCAGCCCTGGAAACATAAGGCAACAAGGTTATAGGTAGAAGGAACTGTTCCATGTACAGAGTACCTGAGATGGGAATTACATTCCAAGAGCTGAGGGCCTGCCAGTGTGGAGGGCGAGCAGCGAGTGAGGGGGTCGAGTCTCTCTCTACATGAGACTGTGATGGCAACAACAGCCAGTGAGGGAGCAAAAAGTAGAGAATGTTTTAATTCCATTACGATGAGTAATTTTGGGGATTGAAACATGTCGCCCACAATAGGCATGTTTAGGTCCCAATCCTTAGTCCTGTAGATGAGGACCCATTTGTAAATAGGACCTATGAAGATGTTTTTAGTTAAGGTGTGCCCAAACTGAATGAGGGTAGGGCTTAATCAAATATGGTTGAAGCCTTTATGAGCAAAATAAATTGGACACAGAAAGAGAAGTAATGGAGAGCAGCCAGAATGTGGAAGTAAACAGAAAGAAAGGAGAAAATGTTGCCATGTTCTTTGCCATGTCCAAAAAAATCCAAGGAAACCCAAAGATTGCCAGCCATCCAGAAGATACCAACCCAGGCAGAAGCAAGTCTTCTAGCTTTTGAAACTATGAGCCAATAAAGAATAAGTCTTGATAGCAATAGCGTCTCACATATAGTGAAAATATCATACTGAAAGAGCAATATGGTCTCACATATCCTAGGGATTAATTAAATTATTTGTTGACTGAATGGATGGAAGCAATTCTTTTTGCCCTGAACCCAGCAGGTAGGTATTTTACCCTACCTGCTGCTTGCAACAAGCTTGGATTAAGCTTGGGAAAACTCTGGAGGCATAAGGTTGTCAAATAAAAGCAGAAATTACAGTGTACTGTTTCATCACTACTTAATCAAAGTATCTTTACATTCAGGTAGTTGAGGAATGAGACTCAATTAGAAAGTCCAGATTTGGGCTTAGCTTTCATCTTTTTATCTTTGGGACCAGAAAAGACTAGGATTGCTATTCAACTCCAACTCTTGCTTTATATTTTACTTTGAACAAGCTATTTCATATTTTATGAACTTTAATTTCTTCAATTGTAAATTGGTACAATAATTTCCTAACAGAGTGGTCAGATGATTAAATAAAGTGATAATGTAAAGTTTTGCAAAGCTGAAAATGATTTTAATATAGGTATCTATTTTTCTGTTCCTCTTCTTGTTAAAAGCAAAAATATTTTGAGGATAAATATTACCTATAATTATGGTTAAAAGATTTATTTTTTGGCTGGTTTGTTTTGTTTTGTTTAGCTTTTCCCTGAGAGAAGACTTTTGTATAAGAAGGATGTAAATAGCAATAGCAGAGATATTTCAGATCTGGGGTCAGTGTGGAAGAGGTACATGATGGAGTGACCAAACAACAATTTTTTTCTGGCATACTTTTGAATAAATGAATTCTTACTTATATTACGGTCATAGTGAAAGTAACAACAATAGTAACAGTAGTAGCCTTAGCTGTAACAGTATTCATAGCTAACATTTACATGATAAATATTATATGTCAGGAGTATAACAACATTCACAGAAAGGTACAATCATTACCCCCATTTTACTGATAAGTTGACTGAAACACAAAGAGATTATGCAATTTGTTCAAGGTCACACCAGTATATGTTAAAAGAGCTGGGATTTAAATCCAAGAAGCTCCCTCCAGATTCTGAGCTCTTATCACTTAAGCAATGAAGAAAATGAAATAAGACTGTGCATATGTGTGCATACATATGCATGTGTATGCTGATGTTTCTCCACTGCTACTCTAGAACTACGCTCTTCTAGAATTTTCTCCTAGAGAAAACTGCATGGGCAAGCATATCAGCAAACTGATATATAGCACCGAGGATGCTTGTGATAATTACAACAGGAAGGTGATAGTAGAGGTTCCTGAGGAGAGAGGCATCTAAAAGTAACAAGACAGATCCGTGGGAACTCTGCCAGTAGAGAAATGTGCAAGCCTGAGAGATGATGCAAAGGCAGATTTCTGTGCTGGTGAGATTGTGGCAAAAGTGGCACGAGTCCCTAAGTGAAGATACCAGACAAGGAATCACACTGAGAAATCCAGTCTGAAAGATCAAGTGAGAAGTGGACTACTAAAACATTTTTACCAAAGAAAATTTGACAGTTAGGGAGATCAACTCAAAGTAGATTCAAAGAAAATGTCACACTGAAAAAGCATAAAAAACTACTCTTTGGACAAAAAATAAAATTCTTTCTTTAATGCTTCAGTGTGCTGTTAATGCAAAGCATTTAAAAATACTATCATAAAATAGTACTATGTTACTTTAAGAGTGGTTATGGCATTTACCGGACTTCTGAAATGCTTCTTTTTTTTGACATTGTCAATTTTTAGTGCGCATGACAGAAAGTTATGTTCTATCATAAAGAATAACCAAAATACATTGAAGTACAAACTGACGTGGACATTTCAATATTTTTTTAGGACCTAACTCAGTGTATTAGTTAGCCAAAGGGGTGCTGATACAAAATACCAGAAATCGGTTGGTTTTTATAAAGGGTATTTATCTGGGATAGAAGTTTACAGTTACCAGGCCATAAAGCATTATGTTACTTCCGTCACCAAATCTATAGCCACGTGCTGGAGCAAGATGGTTTCCGACATCTGCCAGGGTTCAGGCTTCCTGGGTTCCTCTTTTCCTGAGGCTTGCCTCTCTTTGGGCTCAGCTCCTCTGTTTCCTCCACAATGTCATCTGTAGACTATGAGACTCTCTAGGCTTTGCCTTTCTCCACAAGGCCACCTGTGAACTATCAGGCGAACCGCTTATTTCTTTTCCTAGAGCCTTCTCTCCTTCCTCACGACCAAGCTCCTCTGTGTGCTTACTTCCCTGGGCACCAGCAATAAAACTCAGCATCAGAACTCCAACATCAAAACGCCAACTAAGTCCTCTGCTCTGCCATGTAGTTTTATCTCTGAGTCCTGCCCACCAAAGAGCTGGGACTCAATGTCCTACTGCCGTGGCCCAATCAAAGCCCTAATCATAACTTAATCACATCCAGAGGAACAGACCAGTTTACAAGCATAATCCAATATCTATTTTTGGAATTCATAAATAATGCCAAACTGCCACAGAGGGTGAGAAGGAGAGGTAGGCAATGAGGTCACATCATGTAGGGTCCTGTAGGCTTAAAGACAGTGGGATGCTATGAAAAGAGGGCCAGGAATTTGATCACCCAGGCTCTACTTCTGTCTTACTTCCCGGGGCTCCAGCTCAAGACTCCAACATCAGAACTCCAACTCAAAACCCTCCAACTCTGTCCTTTGCCATGTCTTTTGTCCTTGAGACCCCACCCACCAAGGGGTGGGGCTCAATGTCCTACTGAAGTGGCCCAATCAAAGTCCTAATCATAATTTAATCATACCCAGAGGAACAGACCGTTTTACAAGCATAATCCAGTATCTATTTTTGGAATTCATAAATAATGCCAAACTGCTACAGAGTCCTTTGAGAGTGCCATAGCCAACAACAGCGTCCTAAAAGAACTAGTAACAGTTTACTGTATTAATTTGGTGCATAAATACCAATTTCATTAACTCAGAATAAAAAATCCTTTGGAATATTTATTATAATAAAGAGCTTATGAAAGTAGAAGTACATAACTATAGATTTTGTAGAAGTTTAGATATATTTTATACATGAAATAGTGGATGTCAAACACAAGAGTGTTTGAAAATGCTGGCAAAAACTAAAATATTCAGAGATATTTCATGATAAGAAGGCTTAGGCACTGTAGAAGGAAATAGAAAATCATGGATCAAAGCAAAGATGGCTAAAAAGTCTATAAAAATGCTTACTCATTTTGAAAATTCAGACATGATTATTAATTTTATGGAGATTCAGTTTCCTTAGCTATAGAATAGAGAAAATAGTAGAGTTTACAGAGTTTTGAGATGGTAATTTTAGAGAATCTATTATGTGTCACATGTTATACTTGGTGCTTATTTGATTTCAAAATAGCGCATCTGTGCTACTTTTGACTGACTAGTAAATAAAGAGTTGAATTTTCTTGTTGAGATAAAGTGCCAGTGCTAATTTTCTGCTTATCTACAAGCAGGTAAACAAAACTCTATTTTACCTGTCTATTCCATTTTTTTTTTTTCTTTCTGTGATCATACCTCACACTAGATAAGTACTTTCAGGTACTCTAATTCTTCCCCCAGCAAAACAAAAGAGTAAAATCAGTTTCTTATACAATGACTGAAACTCATTCTTTTATTCTTCGAAAGATATTTGCAGTTAAAGCTTTAGGAAAAATTTCTGATAAGGAATCATTCAATGGGTATTGGTGGGGACCTTCACGGTAGCACATATATTACGCACCTTGTCAGCAGCACCGGTGACATGTAACATGGCCGCCAGGGCTGATACAAGAACAACTTAAGCTATTGTTAGCCTTCTTCAAGGAAGTTAAGAGAGTTCGCGCCAAAAGCATTTCTGCCACCTACCCTAGCAACAACAACCACCAATCCCAAATCGCCACCCGTCCTTAACAGCCACCAATCCTCACCCTCTTCCTTCAGAGTCTATATACCCTGCCTCTTCAATAAACTTTTGCAGCTTGATCAGAATCCTGTTTTGCTGTCATTCTTCGTGTCTCTTGTCCCATACCATTCTCTCTTCACAGGAACTGAGCCCCCAGTTGATTGTCCCGAGGGACGGGACAGGGTATATATTTTAGAAAGGAAGTCTTTCCTCCTATATATATGTGAGTGTGGGCACACAGAGACATATCCAATTACCATTTTTATTGATTGCTTAAGATAGACATTAAGCACTTTTTCTAAATAATTATATTTTCATGTTCAAATTCCCTATGAGTAATTAATCCCATTTAGCAAATGAGGATAAAATACAGTTTATGTATCCTGACCTACTTCATGTAAAAATGTAGAAGCTAGGAATCATAGACATGTCTCACTCAAGGATTTTCTACTACATTGACTCCCTTCCTCTAACTACAGGATATAAAATTAAAATCTATGTTGTTATTCGCTAACTCCCTACATGTCGGAGGATTTTTATTTCCAAGTTGCTCTATTTCAAATGTGAGAAAGAAATCAGGATCAGTGGGACTCTGTCTTTGCCCCCATGTTGCCCTCAACAGCTTATAACCTGGAAGGGATATGTGCACATAAGTGAACATTTAACCTAGCTAACATGGGGTCTGGTTAGAAGGGATGTTTATTTATTGTTCTTCCCTCAGATTTCCTTGCTTTCTTGGGAGAAGTAAGCTACAAATTATATAGTACTGTGTCCTGGAAGCAGCTAGATTTTAGTATAAGTATACAGGTGCTTTGATTTCTTATGTTAAAGCACTAGGGCATATTATCTATGGTCTCTTTTTCTCCCTTCCCTCTCTTCTCTTTTCCCCAAGGTTTCTTTATGTTAGGGATCCAGGTGCCATCATCCTTGTGTCTTTCTACCACGCCCTAAATATTAATCGTTTTGGCCTTGGATTTTTTGACACTTGCGCCTTTCATTTTTTTAGACTTTGGAACCTAGCGACTGTATTTTTTCATTGCTCTGACACAAAGCAGCAATTCATAAGCTTCTTAATTTGTTGGCAGAACTATGAGTGGCAGAATGGGATTCCAAGGCAGTTAATAGAGATGGTTTCTAAACTAAATTCTCTGGAACTATATGCCCAGACCTTTTCAAAATCATAACAATTAAAATATATGGTCATATAGAGTTAAAACAGCAATATGTGCTATATCACATCTTGGCTACAATATTAAGTTTTTGATAGTTATTTAATGGAATCACCTCTATCCTACAAAGGAATGGCAGAAATTATCATTTCTCCTACTTTGTACTATGAAATGATTGAAGCATTACCACAAATATCATATCATCAACCAGTTTCAATATATTCAAAATGATTGATTACAATCAGGAAAAGAAAAAAAAATTTTAGGAACATTTTCAGATTTTATCAAAGTTTTATTATCTACCCTAAAATATAATTGGACAAAGAGAGGGAGACAGACAGACACAGAAAGAAACAGACAGAGAAAAAGATACAAAAAGAAAGAACTGAAGGGAAGGAAACAGCAAGGGAGGACATAATTTATTGATACACTGCTGCCACATAACAGAAAGTCAGTAAAATGTGAATGAATGCACAGACTAGTAAAGAAAATCTTGTCTTTAATTAAACAGAGGTATTTTCACAGACCTACAGCTTGCACTCAGAGCATTGTGAAGATCCTTAGCTATCGTGCATATCCTGGAAGAGTGATTCTCTCTTTTTTTTTTTCCTGGACCCACACTCCTGAGGGAGGGCTTATTTTCCCATTGGTAAGAGTGGCTCGATGCAGAATTCATTTTCGACTCCTGGGTACCACAACACTTGAGAATACAGAGAATACAGAGTGTTCTATGTTATTTCCTGCTCTGTCACTGATTTTCTGAGTGACCTTCCATAAATCTCTTAGACTCTCTGCCACAATTCCCTCACCTGTCAAATGTGAATGAATTCTATGAACTCACTGAATATGTAAATTAGCAATAGGGTTTTAAATTTTCTGCAGAAGATTGGTTATCTTAAATACCCATTGTGCTTTAAATAAAAATTAAGGAATTTTAAAAATCCATTTTGCTTACTTTTGTTAATCTTTAATTACTTTTCAGTTTGACAATATTCATTTACAGAAAAGAATTATTCTCAGTGAAACTCACATACTTATAACCGTTAAAGCAACAAAACAAAACAAAACCCTAAACAACCCTTTGTTTAAATAAACAAGATGCAAACATAAAAGAGTGACCTGAATCATCACACTTAAAACAAATATCATCAATAAGCATATAACCTAAGTAGCTTATAGTACTGAGTGGGAAAAAAAAATAATATAGTTAGTTAAGATCTATACAGCTTTTATATATGGAAAATAAAAAGACTAAATCCTCAGGAAAAAAACATTTATGATATTTTATAAAATGGATTTACCCCAAATCTAGGGAAATAATACTTAGCTATGATGCATCCAAAATTAAACAGAGAATGGAAACAAGAATGCATAAACCTGTCCTGAAGTAATGCTTTCCTTCAATTTTCTAGATAGTTTAAGGAAAAGTGAATTTATATTTGCTTTTCTAGACAATTGCTTTCATTTTAAATTTGCTGAAGAATTGATTCCATTAGAAAAAAAATACATTATGGAATGATTTTATGAAGGCTAACACGGGAAATCTGATGGCATCAGATGGCACATCATATACCTTGATGGTCATACTTAATCTTTTTTGAAGGTAAGTCCTGTTATACCACATTTTGCTTTTATGAGTTAGCACACATTCCCACTGAAATGCCTAAACTAAGTTACCTATCTCAGCTTAGAACGCTCTTAAACCATACTAAAAACATTTCAGCAAAGGGAAATAATGCTGTTCACATATCAATTCACAATGATTTGGAAGTAAAATATCATAAGTTTTGTAGTTCAAATTTACCTAAAATCATGCTGATTTTTTAAATTAATGTATTTATTTAAAAGACTTTATTAAAACAACAAAAACAATTTGGATGAAATTTTCCTGCCTGGCCCAACTTAGAGATGGCTGCATAGCCAATAGAAGATGAACCAATGCAAAATCCAAATGGTCAACTCTTCAAAACAACTCAAGTGGAATACTGGAATTATGTTTTCTACTTGAATAGGTAATTTCAAAAATTAATTGAAGCAATACAAATAAGGTTATATCACTACATGGCACAGTGGGTCTTGGTGGGTGAAGACCCACAAAATAACTGAAAGAATATTGAATTCCCATCCTGGGAAGTCCTGCTACATTCTCTAATAAAGTGGCAAGACTCTCCCGAGTACATGGGCAGTGCCTAATGAAGGAGGACAGACGATTAAACTAGGCCCTTGATATTGATGGTTGTGCTTAAGAACCATCTTCTTGTGAAATTGAAACTTGGCCTAGTGTTATACATTGCCTAAGAATTACCTCTTGAAAGCATCCTTGTTGCTCAAATATGGACTCTCTCTAAGACAAACTTAGCATATAAATGCATTACCTTCCCCCCTCCCCCACTCTGTGGCATGGGTCATGACTCCCTGGGGTAAGCCTCCCTGGAACTGAGGGATCATTACCAAACGCTAACTAGCAATACATTTGGAAAAAGACCTTGACCAAAAGGGGGAAATATTAAATAAAAATGACTTTTTATTGCTAAGAGATTTCAAAGTTAGTCATGAGGTCATTCCAGAGGTTACATTTATGCATGTCTCAGCAGGATCTCATTGATTGCCACAGTAAACAGTGCCTCAAACAATGGTGCTCCCGAGGGCTCTAGAAACATCTAGACACTAAATGAAGGAGAGACAATCTCAGGAATTTGGCACCTTGTCAGTGGGCTTTACTTTGGAATATATGTTCCTCAATGTAACAGAGGTAGACTGATTTATAACTTCCCTACACAGGGCTCTTCTGTTCCTTTTATTTGAACCTATAATTAACATGATGCTCATTAAATACATGTCCCAGAGACTTAAATCTTTGAATGTTCATATGCTGGTTGAGCCCTGAATCTCAGCAAAGTTGCAACACTTACTCTCCAGTTCACAGGACTTGCCCAGGACAACTAACTAAAGGATGATGATGGACAATGCTCATCCCAAAAAGCAGAGTATCTACAACTACAAGCAAGACAGTTTCATCCATCTGCCCCACAGGATCTAAGCTCCCTCTCAATTAGAAACAGCATGGGCTTCACCATCTCCAAATCCTCAAGACTCAGGAATGAACAAACATAAGGGGGGAATGCAACTATGGGCTAAAATAGACTTATTATTATTCTACCAATGGAAGAACTTGTATTATTGATATAAAGGCAGTGGCCACCAGAGGTTCTGAGGGGAGAGAGAGGAAAGAATTGGTGTAACATGGAGCATTTTTGGGACATTGGAATTGTCCTGCATGACATTGCAATGATGGATACAGCCCATTATACATCTTGTCAAAACCTATAAAATTGTGCACAGCAAAGTGTAGACTATAACATAAACTGTAGACCATGGTTAGTAACAATGCTTCAATATGTGTTCATCAATTGTAACACACTAATGAAAAACGCTGTTAATGGGGGAAAGCATGGGAAGGGGAAAGGGGGTATATGGGAATCCCCTATGTTTTTAATGTAACATTTAAGTAATCTAAAGCTTCTTTTAAAAAAATAAAAATTAAAGAAAATAATTGAAACAATAAAAATAAGGCTTATATCACAATGCATAGCACAGGGTCTGGGCTTGAAAACATTGCTTCCTTCTTCCTTGGTGGCTATGAAAATTTAAAGTCTATATTGTACACATGGAGAAAAATGGCTAATATATTTATATATATGCATGCAGGAATTATGAAAGTATTTTGATTAACAAATGATAAAATCCATTTTATTTACATTTGAGTTATCCATGTATTAAAGACAATGGACTTTATGCATATAAAACACTTTTCAATAAACAGTGTACAATAATATGCAGTCTCCTTTTTTAAAACAAGACTATTTGATGAAGCTATTTGGAATTACTACAGAAAATTTATGAATCATGTTGTTCACTCTTAGTTCTAAATAGAAGACTTGAAGTTTATATCGGTAACAATGTCCTTCAATTAATCATACGTGCTAAGTAAGCATATCATGCACAGGAATTAAAATGAATAAACATATGGATATTTCATACAGGTCTCCAGGGACTACAGCACTGCTGACAAATTTTAGTGCATATAGTAAGAATATTAATATTAATTGTTAATAAAAGTACACATTCTGTTTTGCATTATATTTTGTACTATTTTCAGTGAAGTAAAACCTGCTTTCATTATACTCTCTTTCCAAATTCAGTGGGCATAGAAGAAACAACCTGTACTTGAACTGCTTCTCTAACTTCTATTTGTATATTTTTAAAAATGCCAGACCTTGCCAAAATATACAGTCTTTCTGCCAAATAGAAAATCAAGGTGGCTTTGGGTGTATTTTAACTCTAAACTTAATGAAATTTCTGCATTTATGCTGCATTATTATCATAGACTTATAGTCCATGCTCTTCAAAACACTAAGAGATTTATTATTATGCTTATGAAAATACTAATGAAACTGACTAAAATGGAAACAAAAATAATATTTGCTCACATTAATAAAATATAGATAATCCAATACTGGATTTTTACAATGGACATGTGAGATAGTTATTATTCCAATATAAAGAAAAGTAAATCACAGATTTAGTTAGCAGAAGAGCCAGGATTAGGTAAAAAGAAAATAAAAGTTCAATTTAAGTTTGTCACAAAAATAGAATTGAGTAAATAATTATCCGATATTAAAATCTAATATAACTTTTATAGGAATCAATAGGATTAAACAAAAGAAAATCAAATATTAATTTCAAGGGGAATACATATTTATTTATTTATTATTTCTTTTTTATGCCTTTTTAATGATCACTAGATATTTTTTCTTATTATAGTTGACTATGAAAGGCAAATATGTGGTGCTTGTACTTCTTCTTCCCACATCACCTTATAATTAAGCCTGGATGAGGACTTGAAATCCCTTTTTAATACAGCCACTCCTATTCAGTTAGTATTTGCTAAGGAGATGAAAAGTGTCTACCAAACCAATCTTGACTATTACTTAGTTTTATATCTATACGATATTGTATTATGTTATATAATGTTATACTAAGTTATATTTTATATTATACATATATTTATAATATATTTACTTTATATTATTTTCAACTCTATAGGAAACTAATGAAGAAAATATGAGTAGTCTTAAAGTACACTGGAAGATACAATATAGCTTTCTTACAGGAATCTGGGAGTCAGAATTCTTAAATGGCCCCTATGGTAGGCTGAAAAATATGACCCCAATTCCAGCAACCTGTAAATATTATTTTGTAAGAAAAAGAAAATGGTCTTTGCAAATGTGATTAAGTTAAATATTTTGAGATGGAGAGATTATTCTGGATTATCCAGATCAGTCCCTGATGCCATCATCATAAGAGTCCTTATAAAAGAGAGGCAGACTACCTGGAGCCTCCTTGTTGCTCAGGTATGGCCTCTCTTTAAGCCAAACTCAACATATGGATGCATTACTTCTCCCCAGTGTGGGACGTGACTCCCAGGGATGAGCCTCCCTGGCACCGTGGGATTGCTGCCAAGCACCAACTAGCAATACAACTGGAAAAAGACCTCCAATAAAAGGGGGAAAAGGTAAAGAAATGAGTTTATATGACTAAGAGACTTCAAAGTGAGTCAGGAGGTCATCCCAGAGGTAACGCTTACACACATCTGAGCAGGATGTCATAGATTGTCAAAGTGGATACTACTTCAAATGGTGGGGCTCCTGAGGGCTCTGGAGACACCCAGGTCCTATGGTCAGGGCAGATAGCTCTGGGGTTTGGTGCCTTGGCAGTGGGCCCTACTTTGGAGTTTGTGCTCCTGAAGGTGACAGACTTGGACTTGGTTGTCGCTTCCTTACACATGTCTCATCTGTCCCTTCTATTTGAACCTGTGCTTGGTGCTGGAGTTGGTAGGTGTACATCCAAGAGACTTAAATCTTTGGGCTTGTCCATGTGTCATCTGGGCCCTGGTCCTCAGTAGAGTTGCAAAACTTACTCTCCTGTTCATTGGGCTCACTCAGGACAACTAACAAGGAGGTGAGGATTGACAACCACCATACCAAGGAAACGAGCAAGCCTACAACTGCAAGCAAGAGAGTCCCATCTATCGGCTGTATGGGAATGAAGCCCCCTCTCAATTAGAGGTGGAGTGGACCTCACCATCCCAGAATCCTCAGGATTGGGGAATGAACTATGGACTAGAGTGGACTTACTGGTATTCTACTATAGACATATTGTGATTCTAGCAATGGAAGAAATTACAACATTGATGTGGAGTCAGTGGCCACTGGAGCCTCTGGGGCAGGGAAAGGGAAAAACAGTTGTAATACAGGGGCTTTTTCCAGACTTGGGAATCATCCTGAATGGCATTGCAATGACAGATATATGCCATTATATATCTTCCCATAACCTGCAGAATTTTATGGGAGAGAGTGTAAACTACAATGTGAACTATTGTCCAGGCTCAATGGTGGTGTCCTAGGATGCGTTTATCAATTGCAATGAATGTGCCTTGCTGGTGAGGGATGTTGCTTGTGTGGGAGGGTGTGGGAAGTGTGGGGAGCAGGGCATATGAGAATCCCTATATTTTTTGTGTAGCATTTGTGCAATCTAAGTATCTTTTAAAAAATAAAAAATATATTAAAAAAAAAAAGAGAGGCAGAAGCAGAAAAAGAATGGGCAATATGATCACAAAGGCAGAGACTGGAGTGATAAGGCCCCAAGCCAAGTAATGCTGGCTGCTGCAAGAAGCTGGAAGAGGAAGAAATGTTTTTTCCCTTAGATCGCTTGGTGGGAGCATGGCCCTGCCTTGATTTTGTACCACTGATACCAACTTCAGATTTCTGACTTTGAGAATTGTGAGAGTATAATTTTTTTGGTTTAATTCACTAAGTTTGAGCTAATTTGTTACAGCAGCCAGAGGAAACTAATAGAGCTCCTAAGATTCTTGACCGCTGTTGTACATGCCCTTTATATTTCCAGTCACTTTTAGTGTAGGCTGCACCAACAAGTATGATGGACATCACTTTCATAGTTAAGTTATTGATTGGTTGGCTTTGACTTAACCAAAAGGAAGATTGTTCTGGGTAGGCCTTAAAAGATGGACTGGGCTTTATCTGAAGAGAAAGATTCTCCTGCTGGTTTTTTTGAAGAAGCAAACAGCCATGTTGTGGAGGGGGCCACTTGGCAAAGAAATGAAGGGGGTCTCGAGGAGTTGAGAACAGGCCACAGCCTACCGCCAGCAAGAAAGGAAACTACAACCACAAAGGAACCAATTCTGCCAACAGCCAGTGACTTTAGACGAATCACTGCCTTGGAAAACACCTTGATTTTATCCTGGTGAGACCCTGAGCAGAGAACTCAGTGAAAACATGTCGGACTCATGACCCACAGAGTGAGATGATAATGATTTTTTGTTTTTGTTTTTGATTTTAGGAGGTACAGGGAATTGAATCCAGGATCTTGTACATGGGAAGCAGGCACTCAACCACTAAGCTACATCCACTTCTCCAACCACAAATGAGAGGTGATATTTTCATTTGTTTTTGTTTGTTTGTTTTTGGGAGGTACCAGGTATTGAACCCAGGACCTTGTACTTGGGAAGCAGGTGCTCAACCACTTGAAAACTACATGTGCTCTGCTGTTTTAAGGCATTTATTTTGTGGCAATTTGTTACACAGCAAAGCAAAACTAATACAGGGAACAATTATTTAATATATTGAAATCACAAAGAATTGCAAGTATTGAAATTTTAAATTGATATGTGTCCAAAGATATGATATTTCAATAAGGTTAAACATAAAAAAATGTGTTTCTATATTATTTGAAATCCTATTTCTTCTGGAACTTTAGACTACAACACTATTCTCTGACTGATCTGTGCATTAAATATTCTGTATACGATACCACATGAATATATAAAGAAATATTTAAGGCAGAAAAAACTAAATATTTATTAGATAGGTTTGGACATGAATGACTAATTGATCAATACAAAATGTTCGATCACTGGGAAAATTTAAACTTCTGAATAAAAAGAGACTGTTATAGTAGTTCTTTACTTCCATGACATATTAAATCAAATGTGTAACATAAACCAGAGCATAATGGAAAGATTTGCATCATATGTTTTTAGAGGGCAACTCAAAACATTTTAGTATATTTGTCTATCAAAATAATATATACTGTACTTTCTATCATTAAAAGTTGTTTCTACATTGGCAAAAAAAATAATGAACACTGTATTCATCACCTTCCCACTCCCTTCCCCTAAAAAATAACTTCTTTCAAAGCTTGAATCAGTGTTTAATTCATAAGTGAGAAATTTCAATGCAGTAATGGTTTGGCCACTGTTTGAAAATTGGATGCTTGTGATAGATAAGCTAATTTCTAGATACTTTAACTGTCCTTCAGAAATCTGTATTCAGAAAACATCTTTCACATAACTGTGACGCTAAAAGAGCAAACTAAATTTCTAAAATATTGGATTTGAGAGAGTAGCATAGCTCCATGTTTCCATGTTATTAAAATCATGATAATATACTTTTACTAATATTGAGATCTTAATACGCCTGATGTAAAATTACTGAACATTTTGGCTTGAGATCGAACATGTGGATTGAATTAGATTCCCATTGATATGTTTTAATCACTAAAATTTCTTTTCAATGGAATAGCATATACATTGAGAAAAATATCATTCTGTAATAATTATTCAAAATAAAATTATTAGAATTTTTATAATTTGGATTCTGAAAAAGCAGAATGAATTCATTTGAAATAGTCTCAAAACTCTAAATAGTAAGGTTAAATACAAGTAGTGGTAGCATCAAGAATATTATATTAAGCTTTTATTAAAGTATTTAGCATAGAAAATAGGAACAAAATTGAGTATTGTAAAAAATAATCTAACCACAAAACACATCATCATGTTTTTCTTTAGATATGAGACTAGGTCATGTTTGTGATCCTAAAGTAAAATGAATGATAAAAGCATTATTTTGAAATTTAGAATAATGACTTTCTAATAATCTATATACTAATTAGAAAGTTATGCATGACTAAAAACGACAAAGTCTTCAATGGAATCATAGAAATCAGGCATTCTGTAACATGTTGGAAAAAGAAATCTCAAAATTGATTTGGGTAGATGTATATACTGCAAATGGTGTTAAACAAATGATGAACAGTTAATTTCCAAATTTACTCATGCATTTATTCAGTCTTCAATGTCAATCCAAAAAGAGAGGTAGTTCAATGATACAAATTTGGAAATATGTTTTTAAAAATAAATTAGTTTTCACAGTGTTATTCTAAAAGCCATTGATTATACACTTTGGATGGATCATATGATATGTCAATATATCTCAATAAAACTGCTTAATAAACAAATAAACAATTTTGCAAAAATAGCCAGAAATAGCAGCTATGTACAGCAGGGGAAACAGAGAGAGATTGAGAGGTGAGGAATTTACTTGTTTGTTTGTCTGTTTCTTTTTTATTATTATTATTGAAATAATGAAAATGCTCTAATAATGAAGTGTTGAACGCACAATTATGTGATCATACCAACCATTATGTGTTTACTTTGGATGAATTGTAAGCTTTATTAATATGTATCAATAAAATTGATTTGTTTTAAAAATAAATAGATTAGTTTTGTCTGTTTATAATTCATATGCACAGTTGGACCATGCTTTTTATATCTCTTTTTTGTAAAATAAAATATCATATATTTACCTTTTGTAATACAACTAGATTGTGACTTCATGCATCTCTATATATGTTTATATATCTCAAGAATCTGGCACAAATTTTGGAAGAAAAGAAATACACCAGATATTTGGTGATTATTTAGAATGCTAATATTAGATACTAACACTTGTATTTCTAAAATCTCTGGCTACCTATAAGTCTGTGATACAGAATGATTATTTTCAAAGGAAGTAATTATTTGCCATCTATCAATTCATCCATCTATTTATGTACCTATCTTTGCCTCATTTAAGAAGAGGTTCAACAGAGATAATTTTTAATAAATAACTTTTGAAATTCCTTTATAATTATAGTATATGGAATCTGGAATGTAGCCAACATAGAGCTTTTCTCTATAAGTCAATCTAACATATGAATCTCTTAAGCCACAGTCATACAAGTACATATTAAGCGCCTTAAAATGTGCAAAGCACTAGCCTAGGTGAAGGAGAATTACACAGGAAAAGAAGACAAGGAATCTCTACTCAGGGACTTTCAATGTAATGGGCAAAATTTGACTATCCTTTGTTTATTCATGTAATAGTGTCAAACATTTGAGAACTGTAGCATTGAAGCCAGAATGTTCATATTATTGAAATTTTCTTTTGAATGCACACCCACTGCCTATTTGAGACTTTAAAATATTTAATCATGTCTTATTGTAATTACATTTGATTTAGTTTCCATAACGAGGACAATTTTGTGAGTTTAAAAATTAAAGTTTCCACCATTTTCTAATTACAAGAACACAAACAAAGGCTAGATCCCCTTATACTATTTTTAGAATAAGGAAATGTGTATTGCCATTGTCTCATAACTCAGCAGTGATAGAAGCATATTTCAAAAACAATACATTTAACTTTAAGGTTGGGCTGGCATATTCAGTCTGCCCCCAAAGAAACACTTAGGTAGAAAAAGAAGATTTAAAATAAAATTTATTGTTAAATTACCTCATTCTCTCTCTCTCAAATTATAACTTAAATGGTTAGAGTACCATTCTAAGCATTTCTGAGGTCACAGTATTGACCTCAAGGTTAGTCAGTTAGCAGATATATATCTGCTAATCACAAAGGGACTGAGTTAAGTAAGTTGCTAGATGACAGTGTCAAAAAATCTTTACTATCAAGCAAATTTCTAAAAAAGTATATTCTTTTATTATCGTCATTTGCTTTACTTCTATGTACAGTAAGAGGGTACATCATTGATTGATCTCCATAGGAGGGAAAAACATGCTTTTCTTTCAGTGAATGTGGTTAACAGAATAATGTAAAAAAGATTACTTTATCATATTAAATTAATCATGCATATACTGGAAGAAACCCCTTAGATCTTCAGTGGAAAAGTAAAATCATTGCTTACCAAAATAGAAAAGGAAAAAATGGTGGAGAAAGAAAAGTTAATTTCAAGCTTCAAAGAAGATATTATAGGTAATGTGGTTAAAATAAAATTGAGACTATAAAAGCAATTAAGAATGTCCCTTTAAGGATCAATATATGAGAGACTGTGATAGCCTCAAATTGTTCATATTTGCATAGAAAAGGTCACAAGATATCATTGGATTGTTAACAATGAATAAGGGAATTCCTTGAGAAAAGGAAATCAGATGTACATTCCCTTATAGAACATCAAGCTCTTCTTAGAAATACTATACACATGATCTCTATTATAATATTATGTAATTTGAACTTTTTCCTAGAACTAAAGCACTTTTGCTTGGTTTTAATAGATGTTTTTATGCCAGAGAAACCTTGATCACAATACTCTAATCCTTAGCATCACCTTTCTTATATTTATTCTCAATCCCTGTGTGCCCCTATACAAACTATGAAACAGTGTGATTCAGTTACAATTATGCTGATTTTTATTGTGTTGGAGCATGTTATAAAGTGTGAATGGAGAATCAAATAAACAGTAGTGCCTGTCTCTGGATATTTTTCTCATTACAACGCTATAACATAACAGGTTTGAAATACAATGACAAACATAAGAAAGAATATCATTCTGATTATAGATATATTGTTGCTTTTTAATAAATTTTTCAAGACCATTAAAATAAAGGACTGCTAAATGAAAAATGACTCTAGATGCCCTGAAACCTGAAAACACTCTATGTCAATTTATGGGGTAAGTGTTTTTAAAGTATTTGCCCATTTTCATCCTTATTAAAGTTAATGATGTTTGACCCAGTCTGCAGGCATGTGCTTGACCAAAGATGCAAACAACCATACAACTGGTAATTCTAATACTTCTACATCAATAGCAATTGTATTCATCTGCTAAGGTTATATGTCATGAGAGTAAATCAAACTGCACCTTCAATTTCAAGGAAGAGCATATGCTTGGTGTACATCAAACAGCAACAGATGTTGCTAAATCAAATAGCCATCAATCTTAGACTCATAATGTCATTGTTGGGTATTCACATTCAAAGCATAGCCTCAAATGGACAAAGAACATATATCATGTAGTCTAACATTAAATAAAGCCCCAATTAGTTGAAATCCAACTAACAGTGAACATGAAAAAGTTTCTTCTTCTCTGTATTCAGAGAAGAACATGACAAATGGTGGAAAAATAAGCTGATGTGCAGTATTGATAAAGTGCTTCTGTTGTTTTTGTTTTCTGCTTTTGTTTTTGTGTTTTGTTTGTTTTGGTAAAAGCACCCACACATATATTACCACTTTCACATTTAGTGTGTTTTATGAAACCATTTACTTAAAAGGGTCCTAATATATGGCATCATTCATAGACATCAAAGGACAATTAAATTATATTTATAATTCTGCAGTTAAAGAGATAGATAGCAATGCTAATACATTTTAGGAATATTTTTGTTAACAATAGCTTGAAACCGAAGAGTTTCTCTTTGAGACTTATTTAATAAAAAATTTATAATTCTTCACCTGAATTTGAGGTTTTTAAATGTGAAACAATAAGTCGAAATACTTCATTTTGTGAACATGGAGTGATTTCTTTGAACTTATAAAGTTATCTCTGAATTTGTAAAGTTATCTCTGTATTTCATTTTCTCTATTAACCGTGGTTCCATTGATAAAAATTGAACATTTAATTCTTTACATATATATTTTCATGTGAATAAAATAAATTTTAGAGTTAAATATATGGTTTAAAATATATTTTCAATCTCACCCAAATATTTATAAAACTTTTCCAGGGAAACACATAATTACAAAGCACTTGCTAATACAAATTGAAAGTTTATCATACTTGTTCCCATTGTAGATATTTAACTCTGCTCCTGGAAAGAGGGCTAAACTTAATCGATCACATATTAGTACCTAATTAAAAACATAAAGTACTTTTAACAAAGACCCTAATGACTCACTGTAAAGGAAAAGCAAAGAAAAGTAAGAGGTAGAGTAAAATAACAGCCAAGTAAATTCTCTATTCTCCTAAATCCACAGCCATAAAAGTTTATATGCATCATATTCACATTGATATAATATCATATTTAAATCATGATGAAATTATCTCATTAAGAAAAATAAATCATATCTTTCAAAATAATAATTCAAAAATGAAAATAAAATTTAGACTCTTCTCTTTCTAGAGATTTGATTCAAGTGTTCATTTGAAGGAAGGAGACTACCATTGCTGGATCAATTAGAATATTATTTATTTTCAAAACATATAAATGAATGATGATGACACTTCTACCCATCTAATTATAAGTATTTTGTCCTTTTCTAAGATAACTAGCATTCACTTTCCCTTCCAGCACGACAAGGACCCAAGAGTACTAAATTCTAAAGCCATGTAGTCTCCTGAACCATAAATTTATTTTCTCTGTTCCAGAAGGAACCAAATTTGATCCTGCAACCCTAAAAATGTCTGTCTATAACTGCATAGGATATGCCCCTACAAACCTGTAATTCCCCTGGACTCCAATTCAAAAATCAAAGAAGGAAGTTAAATTTAATGGAAATAAAGCAACCTTTTCATTTATTCTGAAAATTTTAAAAACATTGAAAGTAGGACAAATATTTCCTAGCATATATTAATTAAAATAATATATATATTATGAAAAAGTTTTATAACTTGTGCCTCCCTGTAAAATTAATTAAATTTGGCTTCTTCTCTCAACTGTGAATGCCAAAATTGTATGTTTAACTCTGATTTGATTTATTATAGAAAACCAAAATTATGCATTTTATAAACCATAGAAGATTTCTTCTAGAAAATTATTTATTTGTTTTAGGGGGAATTTATTTTATGTCTGTTGATAAATAATCTTCAGAATGATAAATAGTATCAATTATTATTACTCTATTTTTTCCTTGGTTATATGTTCAGTGTATGCTTTGAAAACAATATATTAAAAAATGTATATATAAAATATCTAATAGGATTTGAAAATCACTTTTTTGTTATATTTCAATTTGTTTTAATCCAATATCTGCTGCAAAATATATTAACTTACATATGAATAACAACATAGTTTTATATTTTGTCTGTTCTGATTTGCATAATTCTCTAAATGTATGTATAGGCTACTGCAATTTAATAAACCATTTCAAAATGCTATAAGATTTGCAGTTTCAAATATTGCAAGTTTATGATATTAACATCATATTCAAACTAATATAAAACAGATCATTGGGATTTTCTAAAGATAGTTTAAGTCATTGGTTTCAAAAAGTGTTTTAGCTTTAACATTTTTTTCCCAAATCATCGTATATATTTGCATACTGAGCATTGTTATGAGATATAATTATACTACTTTTTCTTTTTACCTTGATGCTGCCTGATTACACCAGGAATGGTTAATGTGCTTACCTAAAACAGAAAGAAAAAAAATATGATATTAGTTTCAAAGGGATATTACTCTGAACTTTGTAATGTACAAAATAAGATTTGGTAGATAAAAAATCATAACTCTCATTCCAACCTTTATTTCCCTTTGTACCCCAGAGTTCTTTATGGTTATTACAAACACAAATGGAATCAGTTATTTTCAAAACTGGATAGGTAAAAATTCTTTATAGATGCCTATGCAGCAAGTACATTTTTATTGAGTTGAGGACATCTTTTCTTGTCAGTTATTTTCTGTCACAAGCATAATATGAATCAAAACAAAAATATCAACAAAGGTTTGGTGGGAACATATTACTTCCTCAGGGATCTTAGGAATATCCTTACTACAAATGCATTGTTCCTGGCTCTGCTACAGTTGCAACTGTACTATCCACATTTATCTGCCTGAGAGATTTTAGAATGCAGTTTTGTTTAGAATTAGATTCATTTTATACTGGAAACAATGAAGTTTCTAAAGAGTTATGTTGTCTATTAATCAAAAGCACAATAAGAGGTCTATGATAAGACCAGAAATGTTACTCTATTCTACTTTATATTAGTGAAATGAGAGGAAAAGGTAAATAATTAAACAGTTGGCATGCTTGTAGAG
This sequence comes from Cabassous unicinctus, assembly GCA_029593785.1. Taxonomy (NCBI): domain Eukaryota; kingdom Metazoa; phylum Chordata; class Mammalia; order Cingulata; family Chlamyphoridae; genus Cabassous; species Cabassous unicinctus. Next base: position 26,119 of record JAQZBX010000820.1, read on the forward strand.
AAGAGCATTCATGATGTTTAAGAGTAGGCAATTTCCTGCCTTCCCACACTCTCTTAAATTTGAGAAAGCAGGCTAAATAATAGGGCATCTCATTCCCTTCCTCTAAATGAGGTGTGGATTAAGTAGAGGTACCTTCCATCATCTGAACTAAGAGATTAGGAATTCCTAAGGTCTAACATGTGAAATATTCCTTCATTTGAGTTATAAATGAAAACATATATTTTTCATTTAAAATCCTGTTAGTCAAATTTTTAAAATGATAAGCTGCTAATTGTTGGATATGCATAAAAAAAGCAAACTATGTTTTATATTGGGTATTTTAGACTAGAGCTTATGAAACTTCATTGGATTCTTTATTTTTCTGACCAGTCTTTTTGAATTCTGTAAATTCAGACATTAGATATTTATCTTTTCACTCCAATGTCCAGCACAGTGTTAGATACATAGTAGAAACACGATATACTTTTTATAGAGTGAATTAACAGATGAATGAAAGTGTAATTGAACCAATCGCATAGAAAACCAAAAACTGAAGTTAGTCTATTGTCCAGTAAAATCTAGAAGAGTTGAATACTAAATGTAAAGGCAATCTTTGTTTGTCTATTTGGTTGGTTATTTGGCTTTTACTTAGTAAAGCTCTAAAAGAAAAAAATCATTAGTCATTTTTTTAATTAAAACTGAATAAAAAGCAACAGTGTTTTGTGATTCAATAAACTGAAATGCCACATCGATAGGACATTAGGGAGCCATTTTGGCAATTTAGGCGTGTAAAACAACAATTCTAGGTTGATATTTACCAATAAAAATGTAATTCATTTTCCATAATGTTTGTTTTGAGAGGTAGAATTTCTAATTGGAATATGCTGATCTTACAATTAGCATGGTTAGGGTAGATTTGCACACTTTAGGTGAGTCTCAGCTTCCCTGGGTTGTATTTCTACGAAATGATGGAAGTACAGGTAGTTTCATTTGTTTCCTTTGTATTTATTTCAAAAGGAATTCTGAAGAACTCAAAAGAAAAAGAAAACTCTTCTAAGGTACATATCACTCTTTACAAAGGAGGTTCATGAGCAGCCTATAATTATTTTCTATTATGATTTTGACCTATTACTATTCCTTTTTTCCCCTCTACATGGAATCAGTTGTGCTTATAAGTATCTACTTGCTTTGTTTCCTCCATTATACATATTTAAGGTAATCTGGGCAGTGGGCCAGACTGTTTTATTTTTTGTTTATTATTTGTTGACTGTCCTAGATTCTTGTGAGAGGGTATATTCTAAATTATCATTAACATAATTACGGGAAGATTGTAACTTTGAGAGATGATAATATCAGAAAAAAAAAGATTCTCCTCATTATTTTATAATAAGCTAAATACTGTGTATTTTTAGGAGTATTGCATTTCATTGATAAAAGCATTTTAATTTTAAAATGTCTGGAATGTCTAGAATTTGTTCAGGAAACAATATGGTCTTAACTGTCAGAATGATGTTCTATTTTTAGGTTGGTTTTCATCTATTTTTATATAACTATGCATTATTATCACATGTTCTATAATGTTAATCTTTAAAATATGTAGTTGCAAACAAACTATCACTTGCAATTCAGTACAGATTGTCATTGCCTGCATGAATGGAAAATGCAATTAAATTAATATAGATACAGGGTATGTACAACTCTTAAAATGGAAATAAATAATGTAACCTGGATCCTTTAAACATGTCATCTAAATATGTCTATACTCATTTTTAAAAATATAGTCACTGGGGCAAGATAAATAGTAGACTATCAGTTTCCTTAACAGACCGCAATAACCTCCAGGATATACATTGCTTATGGTTTGGACCATGATAATAATAGCAGGACGTTAGGGATTGTATTTCTAACATGCTCTGTGGCCTGGCTTTTGTGGAAACCTTGTTTCAGTAGTTCATGGTGATTTACATCTTCCCTTATTAGGATATTTGCATATAAAACCCCCTAGCTCCTGAATGCTGGGGTACATACAAAATTTTAAAGTTTGAGGAATTTTAGATACATGCTGGTTCAGTCCTCACATTTTAAATAAGAAGAAGTAAAGTCTAGAGAGGTTGAGTGATTTGCCTAGTCTCGTAAAGCTCTTGATTTATAGTCCAGTCCCCACCTCACAGTCCAGTGCCCCTTTCAATTTACTTTGGATGCTTTTTTTTCCTCTCATTCTAAATAAACACATTTTTAATGAAAGCAATTAAAATACTATTTCACATATTTACAGCATTCTTATGACTTGCATCCATTTAATGCTAAAATTTAAATAGAAATAATTTTCACACACACACATACACATTGCTGTACTTTTAGGATCAGGCTCTCTGTTTCCTTTCAGAAAATTCAATCTGCTCAGCAACTCTATTCCTGCTTTGCTCTTAAGTATTAAAATCTGTCAAACTCTAAATTACTGGGCTTAAGTTACCTCCTATTAAGTTCTAAACAAGACTGAGGAGTTTGTCTTTATGCATTTACCTCCTTCTCCTTGAATTGGTAGCTTCTGATAAGGAGATACCAGCCTCCCAGCCTCAATAAGTTACCATGATTTTATTTTCCTTTTTCTATCATATTCCAAAACTCTTTTTCCTCACTAATTAACTTCCCTAAGCTCACCCTCCCAAGTAATTTGAGGTTGAAAGTTTGTTTGTTTGTTTTTTTAACTTATTCTCTCTGTTCTCATACTAGTTTTCCTGGAAGATTTCTTATGCCCAGATAAATTTGCTTTCTTTTTATAGAATATTCATTATTTAGAGAATAATATAAATCAGGGACCAGCAGACTATTTCTGTGAAGGACCATAGTTAGAGACCACTGATATAAACACTTTTGAGGAAAAAAATTCTAATAAAACCTAATTTAACAACTCATGATATTGTGGGTATCAAGCGAAATAGTATGTTATAAATAGCCAAAGGGTATAAAACAAGAAATATGTGCTCATAAAACTTATTTCTAAAACTGCCATAAAGATAACTCTTTGATTGTACTTCTTTGTACTATATTTCCTGATCTATATATTGAAATAGATCTTTCACCTTGGGACATATTGAGAAATGTGAGAAACCAAACTATTGATGAGACTTATTCCTGTGTACCATGAATCAAAATACATACCAGGGCAATATTTACCAGAGATCTGTAACTTGGCTAAACAATATTGCATTTTTCTAAATGTTAGAAAATTTATTTGTAATTGCATAACTCGGTGGTATATATTGATCTGTAAAATTAGCTAAATAATCCCAAATCCAGATATTCTTCTTAACTTTCTTTCTTAACACTGGTACATTTTTGAGATCATGAAATTATTGATATGTAAAAAGCTATAAATATAATATTTCTGAGGAATCTGAAGGATTAAATTCTTCCTTCTTTCATTCGCTCCAGTAAACACTGAGGGAGGCCTTAGAGCTATGAGGCAAATATGTTGACTAACATTCTGTTCTTTAAAGGTGATTATTGTCTAATGTGGAGATAGATGTGTAAATTGACAAGTCATATGGTTTTTAAATAATGTTTGGTTATAAAGAATTCTTCATTATAGAGGTATTATCCATCTTGTTCTGTTTAAAAAGAAATAGAGTTGTGTCTTCTTCTCAGTGATGAATCTATTTACAGCTATGCCTGCATAGCATGATTCAAATATAAGCTTTGGGAAAAATTCCCTTGGTTATCTTTATATATTTGTTATCTTGCTAGCATAATTAATGTTTTTCATATTTAAAAACTTTGTGTTGGATAAATTAGTGCCTGACAATATGCTTTACCATAAAGAGCTTGAGTGATAACATTTATGCTTTTAAAAAAAGTAACAAAAATTATATTTTTAGCATTTACTTTATGAGGATAATTTTACTTTTCAAAAAGATGAAATTTGGTGCAACAATTATTCAAATAACCATCTCAATATTCATATAGAAATTTTTAAATTAATCTTTCACAAAGTATATAAAAGCTAAAATACAATTAGCATAAATCCAAAACCACAAAACATAAGCAGGCTAAAGATTAAATATCCAAAGAATTCTGTAAAATTAAAACACAAAATTTGAAAAGACTTCTTTTTAAAATTAGTGCTTTTTTCATTTTATATTTCAACCTGTGTTGCTGAATTCTGACCTTCTGTTCTTAAAGGGCTTGAAAATTAGCCTTGCATATCTTGGTCCTACTCACAAGTTCTAAATAGATGTCAAACATATTCACATCACTAGGCCTGGTCAAACGTCATTTAGATCTTCTTTGAATTTGACTTTCCACTCACTTTGAAAGTTACAAACTAAAGAGCATCTAAATTTAGCAGAACAAAACAAACAGCACAAAGCGAAAGTAAAACTCAAGTCCAAATCTACTCATTCACTTAGCAATTCTTCACTCCAATCTTTACACATTTAATATACAAAGCAATAGGTAAAAAGTAGTGATGGTCAGGGCCAAATGCTGGAGAAATAGTGTACTCCCTCTTGGACATTTAGTGGTCCCCAATCAGTGCACATTTCTAAACTGATCCACATATCTTGCAATATAATATTTTAACTTGTCGTTCATCTCATAGTGAAAAAAGAAATTGAGCAGATTTGACAGCAAAGAGGTGAAAAAGAGAATATAAGTTTTGTGGCCAAAAGTAAGAGGAAAGTTGACCTATCAGGGGGAAGAAGAAACAAGATGTAATTACAAATATACGGTAACAAAAATAACTCCCCCGCAAAAAGCCAAAAATATTTCCTTAATTACTAAGTTTGCCTAAAGCTAACATATAATTAATTGAAAGGGATGGAAAATCAATTACTACATTCTAAATGTTTTTGATACTTACACTCAGTTACCTGTACTACTTGTCTCTATGATTTTCCTTTCAGTGATTGGTGCAAACATTTAAAAAATTGCATATTATATAATATAGAAAAATCTCTTAAACAATTTGTACATGGTGTACCAAATGTCCCTTTTCATTTATTAATGTGTCTAAATATCCTCAAATCATACTATATCAATTATTAAACATCATGACATGAAAGTGAAATAATAAATTTTAAAAGGCCCTTGATTAGTACTCTATGTAGAAAACTCTATGGCAGAGACTTTATAACTTGTATACATAGCCAAATCACCTGCAGAACTCTATAAACAAAACCAAAAATAAAACACATTGAAATCATCCCACACTAAGTGTTTGTCATATAATTGGACTGATTAGGATACCAATCATCTATATTTTTCCAAAGTATCTTCAGGTGGATCTAATAAACAGCAGGAATGAGAGCCCAGTTCTAAAGTCTTAATCTTCTCAAATATGAGTTTAGTTTACTTTTCACTACATTGTCACTCATTGATTTCACTCCTGGTCACCACACCAAGATCTTTCAGAGTCTGATTGCAGATCACAGTAAGAAATCATTGTCCACATGAATGCAAAGTTTTAACATTGGGGGGAGTTTTTAAGGGAACACTATGTTTTTCACATGATTTTTCTGTAAACCTACAACTTATCTAATTAAAAAAAAAACTAATGAGAAACTCTTGTACAGATATTTTTAAAGACAAGTTAAAAATAATTTACTAGAACATTGTATCTGATTTTTTAAATATCGTCATTATGTTAAAAATCAGTTAATTAAAATACTATAAAAATTAGCTGAAGTATTTATTTTCCTTATTTTTCAAACAATGAAGATTTTAAAAATTAATGTTATTGTTTAAAAAATGAAATGAATTGTATAATATGATACTGTGAACACATTTGTGTATATGAATATATGCATGTATATATTTAACTAAGACACAGTAATCAATACTACTTGTGGCATTTTCTATTATCCTCTACCATTTTTAATGTTGATCAGAAACATCTAAAGTGTTAACATGATTCACTACTGGGGTCATAAGCTACAGTTAAAAAAAAAAACTGCTCAGTTCTTATCTGCATGTAAAACATTCTTCATGAACACGCTCTAATATCAGAAAATTACAGAAAAACAAGAGAGATGATGTATTAGCAAATTCCAGAACACAGTCATTTATTTTGCTGCTGATGTATATAATATTTCAGTGAACTTCTATAATGGCCTGGTGGTTGTGACAGCTCCATATCTATATCACTCTGTGCCATGTGTTATCTGGACATATTACATCTTTTTTGAAGGTAGAAATGGCAGAACATTAAGGGTCTACTTATTTATTTATAATTTTACATGACCAACTCCTATTGTCAAAATTGGTGTGTGAATTAATATACAAGCTAGTATTGGCAATATACTATTGCGCATTCAACTAGTAATGCATTGTCTAATTGTAAAATAAAAACACTCAGACAATAAAATTACTTTCCAGAAAGAAGAAACAATGTTGCTTGTATGGTCTAGGTTTTAATAAGTTCATATGAAATGAAAAGCATATATAAAATAATGAAACCTAACCTTCTATGATTAATTTCTAAGTAATAAGAACCAAAGCCAGCTAACATGTATTTGGCACTATTTAAAATTTTGAAAGCCAGGAATTGTATTTAAAGCCTTTCCTCAAATATTGACACGAAAGTTAATGTAACTATTTTGGCAATGCCTTTGATTTCCTGATCATGTTTTTTGAGAAAAGCATGATTAAGCCAATCTGGAAATATTTTGAAATGGTTATTCCTTTAAATAAACTTTATTAAAAAATTATTACCAAGGTAAATATTTTAGTCATGCACTCAGTTTTAGTTTCACAATTTTACCCAATTGTTAATTTTTCCAATGTAGAAATGTTTGAATAAGTAAAATGGCTTATATTAAGTTAAATATGTATTGCTACTATATCAGCCAAAACTTGAGTAAGGAACATAACTGAAAATGTTTTTAAATCGAGATAATTTATGGGACTTGCAAAGAAAACATAAACATCTCTGTTATCTATATTTCAATTTTTAAAAAGTCAAATAAATCCTCACAATGAGATTATATCATGAAGGAATACGGGAAGTACTTTCTGTTGACATAAAGAGTAATTGATAAGGTTTTCTTGAATACTTTTACAGAAATGCTGATGTATTACACTTAGGATTGCTAGTTAGCTCTCATTTCCTTTCAAACTTTTGCCTCTGGATAAGCTCAACTATTCCCAAGAAGAAACACTGATCAAGTACATTTGTCATGCGAGCAACTATAATAAGGTAATTCATCATAGTCTGTCAGAGTTATATTCTAGAAAGACTGCAGCAATTTTATCCTTACTTAAAAATCTGCTGTCACTCCTGCTGAAAATTTGGTAGATATTTTGGACATGTTTAAAAGCCCTTCCAAACTGATAGTGGCAGAAAATTAAGTTATCCGCTATCAAACCTGTGTTGTTGTTGTTTTTCTTTTCTTTCTTTCTTTTTTCCTGCAATGTATATGATACCATGAACCCATCTGGCTAGTTTAATCTGACCTGTTCATAGAGCATGATCTCTTCTTTCCTTCCCTTTTTCTTCCTTAAAAGTAGCCAATGACCAAAGTAATTCACAATGACAAATGAAGCCTTTCTCAAGAGTCTAATTGAGCAATTTTGTTTTCCTTTGCAAGACCTGAAATCTACAACATTCTGAAATCCACTCACTGAGGGGGCAAGAAATAGTGGTTACCAGTATATCAGGTGGATTAAGAGTTTCTGAAGAACAAATAAATAAACTCTGCCCCAGTGTAGTACTTTATATCTCAATAATATTTCTTGTCATTCAATTCATCAACTCAATTACTTACTCTATGTGTGTCCTTTACTTGAATGTACATTCAATAAAGATTCATTCTGATGGGCACTTCATTGAATACTAAAACCTTAAGTTCCCTCTCTTTCATTCTTTCTTTTGTAATAGATCCTGTTTCTTTCATTGTTTAAATGATGCCCTTTTTAAAAGAAGAAATAAATCAGTCTTTTCTTTTGCCAATTTTAAACCATCCTATTTACTAACTTAGAACTAGAAATGGATTTCAGAAAAAGAAATGAGACATAGCAAATGTGTTTTAATTTCAAATCTTTTGCAAACACATTTATGCTATTCTCATATTTTATATAGTTAAATAAATATTGAAGTTAATCATATCCTCATTGGTAGCAAAGTATTGCTGATATATTAAATATAGGACACAACTCTGCTAAGTAAAAAAATAATATAAATATGAATGTAAATAAATATGAAGGACTTATGTATAAATATAAATATATTTTTTGCTTTCTAGTATTTTGAATTTAAGTTGTCTGCTACCATATGTAATTTTCCAAGATAACAGATAACAAAATTTTGAAAAATCCATAGAGTTTTAGTGCTTTGACTATTCTTTGTTCTTCCAACCCAAAATATTTCTTGAGTACCTATAACTGCTGTGTACATAGTTCTATTTTCATCTTTAGGAAAAGCTTGGTAAACTCTGAAAAAAATTTTCCCAACTTAACAGGAGCTAGAGACAGAGAGTATAGTAGTTTACTCTGCAACAGAGAGCCATTATATTAATTAAATATACTAATATTTTCTCCAGTGTCATAAGCAGCAGAAGAGGTTTCTAACTTTTTGAGAACTTGGGATTTAACATTGCTTTTCTAAGGAAAATAGATACTGAATTATCCTATTCATCACAGTTTCATAATTCTTGTGTATTTGCTTTGACTAAATCTCATAATGCTTGTTAGAAAGATTTGAAAATATGTGTAACTAAATTTAAGTAGCTATAAAGATACTTCAGATTTCTGGGTAGTGGTCAACTCTATGAAACATCCTTTTCTGGTTAATCTCTCATTGTTTAAAATACTCCAGAGTATCTAATCTAAGATCACAAACAAATGCATAGAATGCTTAATCAAATGTTAACATTAAATGATATTTAATATATTAATAAGTTTACATGCTTATTGTTTTAATAATTTATGTGTGGGCATGTGTGCAAACAAATGCATGTATATTTTGCTTATAAATTTCTTGAAGTTGAGTTGTTAGGAGGTATAGGCTCTGTAGATTTGGGTCAACTGGATCTTTTTCTTTTTTTTTCCTTTCCTCTTATTCTGTTATTACCTCCTTCCCAATGATTTAATATGTAGGGAATTTTAATATTATTAAAATTGTTCAGATATTCAAGGTATTTCATTATAACCCTAAGGTGTCAAGAAAAAAATCATAATTTTTTTTCAATTACTAATAGCACTCCACAATTTTCATTTCCTACTTTTCCCTCAAACGAATAGATACTGATATATAAGTTAAACAAACAAAAACCTCATGGTGCCAAATACTGTGTTATTTCAAAATACCATTTTATAAAGTAATTCTAAAGCTAATTTGTACCTGCTGTTGAATACTTTCCTTGACTCTCAGCATTCATAAATCTTTGATGCTAGAGCTGAAATCACCCAGAGGGAATCATTCATTCTTGGACTTAACCTTCTCAGGAACTTAATTGCAAAACTCCCTTTGAAAAAGCAATACATTGAGAAATTTAAACAACCAGATGGCAAACATAAACTCTTCAGTAGGAACTCTTCAAGTCAACTAAAAGTTAACATTTCTTCCACTTATCAAAATGGTTTCTGAAATGGAATCTATTTCATCAATACCAGTAAATCATCTATTATAAGATACACTATTATTAATGTTTCAAACTAAGGAGAAGAAACTTTGCCAATTAAACTACAACACATCATCTGTAATTAAATGCACCCCTATTGCAGAGATGGTACATGTTAAAATGTTGAAAAAGTATGCATCTTAGAATTTATGAACTACAGTACTCTGGTCATGGAAAAGCAATTATTCATTCTTCCCAAAGACTAAATATTCTGCTTTTGTATTCCCAGCAACAAAATAACTGAAGAAGAACCAAGTACTTGGTACAGTTTTGTTCATCATACTTTTCATATGGCTTTTCTTGGGACAAATTGAAATTACAAAGTGTATAGACATGAAATCATATCTTTTGGCAATGCGTAATTAACTACTTGCCCCAATATCATATCAGCACAGTATTCACAAATATGTTTACTGACCAGTAAATTAAAAGTTGAATCAATAGGCCAAGACTTTCTATCAGAAAATTTCTAAATAATATTCTTAAAGCCTAATTGGGCAACTAAGTATTATTGCACTCATTATATCAGTGTTTTAACAACTTTAGATTCTAGCTGTTTTTCTGAAAAAATTTATCAGCTTTCCCCATAGAGTTTAACATATAATGTACATTTTGGAAAATCTGTTAAAGAATTCCAGTATATCAAGAAAAGAAACCTTAATTTTGTATCATATAATAGGGAATTTAAAAACTTATGAAATCTTACAGAGAGCTCAGGGATTCTCTGTTGACCCTGCACCTGATACCATAGCCATCAGGGAAAGAATGTGGAAGCATCTAACTTCATTTTCACTAAGGTGGGTCCAGACCCAAGAACTTCACTTGCTTTTCTTTAAAAGTATGATATTATTCAAAATAAAATCAGTGTCAATTTTCACATGCAGGCATGACAGATTTTCTTTGCCAAGGCTGCCAATGAGAATGCCAGATTTTAAGGTTGAAACAATTCTTGTTTCAAAACAGTAATCTACCCAGGGGAGCTGTAGAGAGGCTTAACCAGCAGGGATCCTTAAATACTTGACTTTCTTGCCACAGACCAGTAAAGCAGGATGCGTGAAAAATGAAACATTGTCAGATTGTGAAACACACTAACGATGCATTCAAAATACAAGTAGAACACAATCTACAATTCATTTTAGCTTTCCCTTGAGAATATTCCATCATCAGTTTTATTTCTTATACTCTGTCCATTAAAATATCTCCTCAGACATCAACAATATGCTTAGTGTTATTGTCATTGTTATTGTTTTTGTTGTTCTAGGAAGAAGCAGCAAGAATATTCCAAAATTTATGTTATAATTAAAATGTGTAAGTATAAGTTATGATTTTAGTCAAAATATACAAACATAGTTGATATAAGCTCAGATTTGGTACTCCATATACATATATCGATACGAATGCTCTTAGAACAACAGTTTAAAATCAACAAAAATCAGGTTTACTGGCCCTAATATACATGTAATAACAGAATAATAAACATATTCTGTTCTTAGCATGTGAAACATTGTGCAAATATCAGTTATTAGCATTACCTCTCCTAAAGTGATATCTTTGGCTCTCAAAAAAGTCAATAAAACATATATATATGGTACCTATGTTCCTACAAGTTTTTAGATAATATTTAAATTCCACTGATACTAGCCAGTATAGCCCTTGATCTCCATTCTGTCTCCTCTTTAAGAGAAGTAAAAGGTTAAATGTCAAAAATAAGAAGTTTTGAGTAATACCTACTTGGTCTTTTATATAAAGTATCAGTGTTTTTTGAGTTTATACTCATTCATTCAATAAATGGTCTTAACTTGATGAGAATTGAAAAGTGAAAGTTTTTACACAAGCTTTTATATTTTCTAATGGCTTCAACCATAGATTAATATTTTTTCTAGATTCATTTATTCATCTGAATGAAAGTTTATTCTTTGAATACATAGACATAAAAGCTTATGATCTTTTGGAAGACTCTATGACTTGCCCAAACACTAGGAGATTTAGAGTCAAATAATTTAGACTCATTTTTTACCATTTCCTCCGCATAATTAAAGTAGTGAGAGGCTTTAATTCTTTCATACACACGCGAATGTTCCAGACTCTTATGCCTTTGCACATGCTAGTCCCTCTAATGAGAACATTTTAATTCCCTTCTATCCATCAGAGGCACAGATTTATAAATGATTCTGAGTTACAATCACACTGACTGTTCAAATGACCAAAATAGATGTAAAGTCTCTATTTTGAGTTTAAAATAATAAATGTGCTGGATATATAGACCTGGGTCTTCTTCCTTTTGACTTACACATAGTGAATGAAGTGAAGTGCAGAAAAAAAGGAATTTGGCCCAAATAATGTAAGAGAAACTAGAAAAGGAATTATAATTCTAGCAAATTATAATTTAATGCTAATAAATATTACTTATGTAATATTAAAAAAACAATATGTTTAAGCTAAAATGAAAATGCAACTCCAGAAGATATACAAACAAAATGGGTGGAGATGGCAGACATCCTTAGGTTTTATCTATCTTTGAATGCCTCAAATTTAATGACAGTGCTTGGCACAAATAAAACACTAGAAATTTGATGAATAAAATATCAGAGATTCCACAGATTGTGAAAGAAAATGCAGGATTAACAGATGAGAGCAAAAAGATATAGTTATTTAATTTCTAATTTGCTCCAATTTTCTGAATGAAACAGAAAGACTTTTAAGGTAGAAATAGTAGGGAAAGTAATTTTAAAAAGATAAATTCATTTCCAGACTTGTGGCGGGGGAAGACTCCAAATAATTCAAACATTCTTCCGTTTTTTAGCCAAACAAATTGAGGGGGTTAGAATTGGTGACATGGTTACTGACAGTCTTAAAGAAACTAAACAAAAATCATGGTGAAAGGTATTTCAGGTGATTGGACTTTACAATTTTTTTAAAAAAAATGAAATAAACGGTGGATTTCAGATACTCTGAAAATAATTAATAATAACTAGGCATTGTATTAGATTAGTCAAGGAATAAAACATGTCCCAAACTGTTTCACCTTTTACTTGGAAGTACACTGAGCTAATAATTAGAGGATGTCATGAACAGAACTACAATACTAAGATTTTTATTATTTTTTAAATAAATTTTCTCTTGTTATCTTTGTGAATAAGATAAAGGAAAATGAGTTGAGAGTAAAACAAAACAATTTCACAGCAACTGAAACATAGCAGTCAAAAATATCATTAATTGCATCAATGCAAATATGAAGGGAGACTTCTGTTTTATTATTTTAAACAATCTCTTCATAAAAGATCGGGTCATTAAATTTCCTTTAAAAGCATGAATAAGGAAATAGTGATACGAAAATGAGTTCAGTCTTAATAGGCAAATTCCAAAAAGAGAAGTATGGTTACTAGTTACAGCTTATAAAAGAAGTAAGATTCAAAAGCTAATAGAAATGATGGGAAGTTGCCTTGTCTTATGTCATTCACTGTATTGAAACTCCAGCTATCTATATTTAAAGGTAAGAAACAAGAGAAATGGTGAAGAACTTGATGCTGTTTACCTTAAAAATGGGAACTTTAGAAGGAGAAGAAAATGCATTTCAAATATTTGAAGGGTTTTCCAATGGCAAAGTCAAGAGATTTATTCCACTTTGGTCCTAAGGATTTAACCAGGACAAATCACTAAAAGGTGCATAAAAATAGATTTTTCTTCAACTACAGGAAGAATTTCTAAGTACAGAAAGGTTTAACAAGTGTTTGGACAATGGGGCAAAGTAGTATGCATTCCATCAATACATGAATAGGAGAAGAGTTAAATGTACTATGATTTAGATGGTTTAAAATGATTTCTGCCAAAGAAAGATAAATTTTAAACCTTATTCCAATTTTCCTTTTGACTTTTTTCCACTTAGCATGCCATGGTTTTTGGCATATCATGTTTTTCACCAACAAAATATCACTTCCAAATTGCATACAATCCAAAATTATTAAATTCCTCAATAAAGTAGATTTCAGTTTTAATTAAAAATATTTTAGACTGTAAACATATCTCAGAGAGAGCAGGTTAGTATTGGGATTTGTATTAGATAACAATACATTTCATAATGTTAATAATAATTATTATGAATCTACTAACTAGTAGTAATGAAATAATTTCTGATAATAGTTTGTATTTAACAATTACACAAATATTGTTGGACTAATTCTTTTGATTGCTAAATTGAGAGTCTAAAATCAATTTTTAAATAAATCTAATAACGAAGAAGCAATTGCATTGTACAATATGTATAGATTTACAGGAAATTATATATAATTATTTCTTAGCTCCTCATAAATATATAAGAAAATCCTCAAAGTTCTTCTACAAGCCATATGTAGGAAATATAATATTTCCACCTTTTTATGGGAAAACATGCTCTGTTAAAATAAGTATATAGTCTGAAATTATATCCAGAAATAAAATTAAATATCTTTTTAATTCTTAGAATTAATAGAAAAAGTGAAGCAATCACTTAAATGATATAACATTTTCCAACATTTTATTTATACTGAAACAGAGAAAAGGAAAGGAAAAACTAACCTACTTCCTAAAGAGATATCTATTTTATAACGACTTGCAAGAGGCAGTTCTAAATTATTCCTCCACCTATTAGGGAAAATGCAATACTGGTTTCAGTTTCATTGAGAGTACTTACCCACTGTAGACATAAAAGAAATACTTTTTTTTAAAGAATGTATGTTATGTTTTGTATGAAATATTTCAAAAAGGATGTGCAGACTCACATCTGCTGTGTTATTTAATATGATCCAGGAGTTCGAGGCCTATAATCATGCATTTGGTCTTAGGGTAGAATAAATCAGTAGAATAATAAAGAAAATCAGGCACTAGATTTTTAGTTAAAGAAACAAGCACGATGACCTGAGGCCAATCCACTTATGCATGATCTGAATTGATAATTCCAGGACTTTCCTATGTTACCTTGCATTCCTTCGGGCCTCTTCATTTTGCAATTTTTGCTTAAGAAGAAATAATCAAGAATGTGAATCTATTCTCTGTCCAAGTTTATAAAGCTTTCCAAGGTCAAATATAAATGATTTAGGGGGATGTTCTGTTATTTTAAATTATCTGCCCCAATGATCCCTTACGAAAATGCAGATCATCAAGCATGGACTGAATAAAGATATTCAGGGAAGAAAAGACAATTAACATTAGTTGTAACTCTGAACTACCTGTCATCGTCTTTACCAAAGCCGTCCATCCATTTCTCTTTAACTACTTGTAGGCTTATTTAGGTGGAATTATAATTAGAGACTGTAGTGCTTAAACTCACTTGACTGTCACCTGAGGATTTTCCTAATTGTGAAATGTAACACTACGTACCATAAAAATATCGTACACACACGTACACACATACATATACACATGGAAGTTAGAAAATGCACTAACTCATGATTGATAGGATGGTAGAGCAAGAAAAATATAAGTCTTTTAAACATAATCTCAGTCCTGGAAGGTTTTCTTTTTCCCTTTTCATCCTCTGGCTGTTTGGTGTTCTCATCAGCAGTGTGACATCAGCAGAGACCTGCAAGGGAATTTTAGCAACCAGATTCCCTAGGGCCAGCATTTATACTATAAATTATGAATGCATTATTATGCTGCCACTTTAGTTTTGAAGAACTTATGTTAATTAAAGGCTAAGAAAGCACACAGGCAGCACAATTATTTTTAATTAAGATTAAAATAATGTAGTATGTCAATATAGTCCTCAATGGGAATGATGGCTTAATGTGTCACCACATTGTCATGTCTATGTAATAAAGCCATGTCTAATGCTTGTTTTTAGTTTCTTACCTTTTAGGTATGTAGGCCTCAAGGTCACCCAGAGATCAATTTTATGCCTGAGACATTGCTGTATACAAGCAATTATGGAGAACGCAATATATACTAGATGCTGTGCTTTCTGAAATGGATAAAGTGAAATACAACATTGTATATTTTAAGAGCTTGCAATCATGTTTTGGGTGACTTCTGAATCGACTAGTAAAATGTAGACTAATTATTTTTGCTAAACTAAAGGTTAATATTAAAATGATATAAAGCAAATGAATGAGAACCACAATAGAAAACAAATACAATTGGCTATGATATTTTTAAAAGTGTGGAATTTCAGATGTTGTTTTCTGCAATTTAAAATAACAGGCTGGGAGTTAACTTTGTCTTTCAATTAAAAAGTAAACCCAACTAATCTGTTCCTTCCTTCCTTTTTAAACCATTACAAAAATGAATATTGCATAATTAAATCAAATTTGTTTCTTTACTTTAGAATAACTTCAGTGTTGCCACGTCAGCATACTTTATCAAAAAGAGTTGTTTTTGCAACGCACTTAACAAATAGACCTATTTCAGAAAACACTAAAACCTCCAACTCATGCATTTCTAGGCAATAAACATTTCAGTCTCCCGCGTGTGTTGTTACAAGCCAAGATTGATCTCCCCATGAAATAAGACTTGTCATAAGTATTTAACTGCGGTTTCTGTAAAAAAATAAAAATAAAACTTTACATTTTATCTGTTAGGAGAAACCAAACCTCACACAGGAATATCCTCAAGTGACATTTCCTTTATTCCTGCTAGAAGGACAAAACTTAGTGCTGACAAGAGATCTAAATGTTTAATTTTGTCACAGGAGAGACCCTCATTCCTGAGGGCAGGTGAGCAACAGTATCCTCTGGGAACTCTAAGGCTGAATCATTTCGAGCAGCAGCATGCCCAAATTGACGTTGTTGGGACTCTTGTAGAATGAAAAGACATAAAGTCAAAATGAAGAAAGTGTAATTAAAATTTTTCGTTTGACAGTTTACTTCAGTTTAATTGGCAACTTAACACCTGTGCTTGTTTCAGTGGAGAAAGTAGTTCTATTTTTAACATGAAACAATGTTCTTTCATAGTTAACTCCAATAAAGTTGCATAGGGAAAAAAATGTGCAGTGCTAGATTATAAATGTTAAACACAATGAATGTTGATAGGTAGGGTATACATATTATTTACACTGGAAGGACGTAATTAATAGCTTTGTCAAAACAACAGGAGTGAAGTTGAACTTATTGGGGGCAATCATAAATTATTTGTGAAAGGAAAGGCCTTCTTGATTTTAGTGGGTAACCAAAATTTTATTTTAAAATCACAAAGCTTCTTGAAATAAATCTAAGCCAATTTATACTGTTTTTATTGGATTGCATATTTAATAAAATGACTGCACTGTGAATGTTACTAATAGTACTGATTGCAAGGATACATTTGGACATTTCAGCCTATATTGTCTTGCTATTTCCAGCAACAGTGAGAGCACTAGTGTGGCTCATAAATGAAGATGGAAAGAAGAGACACAGATACTTTTATCTGCCTGATCTCTTCCCACAGTGTTTAGAAACTTTTGAGAAACATTAAAGTTTCACTTATCTCCAGCTGACCCTAATACGTTAGGGAGGGAAGGAGGATGGAGGGTGGGGATTAATTGCAAATCTTTGTGGTTAAGCCATTAAACATTTGGCTATTTTTTATTGAATAAAATTGCTTTACCTAGATAGCTTAGGGCTATATCCAATGGCTTCTTTCTTAACCAACTTCTTACAAGGCTCACCTGGTTTGGGTAATATTTTCCCATTTTTACAAGCATAGAAATAAAAATATTCTAGAACCATGTATGAGCCCATCCTTGACTTTCCTATCCACTCTGTCTTGTACTCAGAAAATATTGTTTGGCAAAATTTAATAATCTGCAATGGAAGAAAACATTTTTTGTTATGTTAATTTCTGGGTATAATTCATTCACTACTTATTGACAGCACCTATTAATTCAAATATGATCATTTTCAATGATGACCATTATCTCTACTAAATTATTCTAGGAATAAAATTATCATGCAGATAATTCTATTCTGAATAGAATGTCTCTTTATATGGAAACATTCCATTTACAAGGAGAAAAATCTGGCTTATGTAGTGTACACCAATCATGGATGGTTTAATATGCCAAATGAATTACTCCTGGGGTATATTTTAATAATATTGTTTTTAAAATTAATATGTGGGAGCACATTGCTATTTCTTAAAATATAGGAAATAGGGCCATGTTGTATTTTAAAAGTATTTCCAGTTATCAGAATGTAATAGATAATGATTAAATATTGAGCTATGCCTAAAAGAGTGATTTTCCTTCCCATTGGTAGAGGTGACTGGTGTCTTTCCTAGATAACTAGAATTAGTGTTACGCAGAAGAACCCTTTAAATGATTGAAAGAGTGGTTATGCGACACAATTGGTATATTGCCAGGAACAGATGAAGCAAAGCAGGAGACATAATTACACTTTGCATACAATTTAAACAAACTTTCTAAAATATTTTGAAATCTAACTTCAGCAGTTATTTATGCCATATATGCTTGCATTACTTTATACTGTGTTTCTTGTTGGTTTTCACAGATATTCTTTTATTGCAAAAATCTATGAAGCAAGTTAATTTTCCACAAAATCAGAAGCTATAATTCTATGGAAACAAGTGAAAGTTAAACAAAGTGAGCAACAACATTGATATTTTTATTATACTTTGTTTTTTCCATTTAATGCATTACTTTAAAAATTTATAAATCCAAACAATGTTAGTGTTTCTTAGTGTTTCCATTCCATTCAGATATGACACAGCTGTCACTTAATTGGAGACAGGGTTGATCCATACACCAGATTTTCACTGCTTTCCCTTAAATAAGGTAAGGGGCTCCCATGTTTGCTTTGAAAATGAGAAAAATGCAATAATCATCAAACGCATTCATCTTCTGCATAGGACACTGGGGAAAACTCTGAAAGCTAGTTTATTTGATGAAATACATGGTTTCTGGAGGACCTTAATGGTCTGAAGAAAATGCTTTGACTTAAAATGAAAAAAGGATACTCTTAGAAAAAGTTAAGGAAATTACATATTTGTAAAAATATCTAAAATTTATTTAAAATAAAAATAAATTATATGTAATTGCTCTCTAACAGTGACCTGTAGACTATTTTTCTTCCTGTAACTATCTGAGGTAAAAGGGATTTTTACTGAAATTCTTTTACTTTCCAAACTAAAAATTGAAATTTTCCTTGGAAAACATAATTTGCGTTAGTGATTTAAGAATCTTCAATTAAATTATTCTTGCAATGTATTTATTGTGAAAACTCCTTGTAAATATACACTTCTATATACTAGATATTAATATCAGAAATGAGTGGGTCATTTAAACACAACAGTGTTTTTATTAATCAGAATATTGGGTGAAAAGAGGGAGTACAGTAAATAATTGAATTTTCTAACTTACTTTGCGTTAAATATATTTTTAAAATTTTTGAACCTTGATAATTGATTTTCCCCTTAAATGTCTCTTAATAAATGTTTTATAATTTATTGTGCAATCAGACTCAGGGTGTATAATTTATATTTGAAGCCATAGTGTTTGAATTTGAGCCCTGATTCTATGACCTTATGTCTATAACCTTGATTCTATGACCTTATATAGCCTGGTCCCTTTAAGTCTCTGTTTCATCTTGTTTATAATAGGAATATAATACCTATTCAAATGTTTTTTGTGTAAATTAAAGAAAATGTAAACAGAAATGGGTTGTTTACAGCAAAGAACTCTTGGAAAGTAAAGTGTTAAACTGTCTGCTCTTCATATAATAGACTTTGATTATGGAGGCTTGGAGCTATGTACCCCAGAAAAACATATTCTTAAACTTAATCTATTGCTGTGGGTGTGAACCCTTGTAAATAGGACCTTTTGATCAGGTTACTTAATTTAAGGTATATCCTAACTAAATCAGGATGGGCTATAAATCCCATTTCTGAAGGCTTATAAGGAAGGTCACAGAGAGAAAGTCCAGGGAGCAGCCAGAAGCTGAATATCAATGGGACCTGAAGAGAAGGAAGAAACCAGGCGAGGCTGCCACTGGCATAGCCTTGTGACAGAAAACCAGCATTCAGCCCCAGAATGCCATTCTTCTGGGAGAAAGCATAACCTTGATGATGCCTTGATTTTGGACTTCTCCTAGCCTCAAAACGGTGAGCCCATAAATCCCTGTTGTTTAAGCATGGTATTTGATTGAGCAGTGATGAATAAAACACTGATGTTTCATAGTCTTTCCGGTACTTCAGAATTATAATTCTAAGTAACAATGAGCAGTATTCAGGAATTCAGTAATACATATTTAAAAGTATAGAAGTTTGTTTGGTCATGCACTGACTATAGGAAGACTTGGGGCTGTTTTTGTAAATAAAAAATTCACATTTCAGCTTGGTTCATTATTTATTACTTGCATTTTCCCCTAAATTTAGAGTATATCTTCACCCCCCCCAAAAAATGTGTAGTGGCTCATTATTATTGAAAGTTCTTTTTTCTGTAAAATATTAGTTATTGCTATATTAACTGATGTTCACAGATTAAAAAATAAGTTTAAATAGTCCATTTTAAAACAAAGCATGCTTTTACTTATGGATCTGTAAAGTTAAAAATTATAACAGCTTTACCATAAATTTATAGAATAAAATATTAACAACTCAGTCCAAAGAATATGAAGAAATAAATCCTCTTAGAGATTCTATTTTCTGTTATTACTATAGAACAACAGCAATGGGATAACTTTTGCTTAGTTATTCATAATATGACAGAACTTTATTTTATGTTGCTGTAAACACCAATGCCTTCTGTCTTCAGTTTCAACTTATAAAAAATATGTAGGAAGTTAGGTAAGGTAAGGTTTTTATTACTCTTTCTTAATGTTTTATTCATTTTAATTACTATGAAATGACAACACTAAAACTAAATTCTTTGATTTGTTGAATAAATATGTCACTTGGTCAGGAATCACACAGGATTCTCAAGATATTACCCATAAAAAAATATAATTAAATAGGCACATCATTCTGAAAAAAATTGGATAAATGTAATAGTTATGCTTAGAAAAAAAACTTTTTTGTTAGGTCCATTTGAATTATTTTAATACACTTTGTACATATGAGGTACATACACAGCCTTAATTTTTATTTGGTAAAAGTGAAGCAAAGAAACAAATGAAATAATAAATTCCTCTACATCACTTGTCATTCTCAGAAATGTCTGCATCTAAAACATACCCGAAGTTGGCTACTAAATATTTTAAAAGTCCAGTCATGGCTGCTACTTTTAGGATGTATTAACACGTTTCAACACCTGTGTCAAAGGTATGCCAAATACATAACTTAGATTTTTTAATATAAATAAAAGTTGTTTCTACTTGTTATACTATCGGAAGGGGAATAAGAGTACTTAGACATTTAGAAGAATGGATTTAAGTTATATGCAGATTTCTTTTCCTCATCTGACTGTCACTATGAATTTCCATAAAGGAAGAATTGAATTGCCCTCAGGCTTAGTAGCGTCAAGCTTATTTTCACTGTTTGTGCTTGACCTTTAAGATCTTTAACAGGGGAAAATAGGATTCATTTTTGAAGAAACTTATATGACTACATTAAATGACATTTCTTTAGTAAGATAAATTTCTATAATTATTGTAATATAATGAATAAAGTATTTTTAAAATTGTGAATACTTGATGAGATTCTGTATAGTATCACCCTGAAATGGAAGCAAATAATGAGATATGATGGAATTAGAGACAACATTATGTTTAGGGCAAAATGAGGTGTGAAATTTGGGGAAAGCAAGAAAACAAAATTTTAGATTAGCAATGGTAAGGACTGAAGGGCAAATTATATCATAGCATTAATGACAGGAAAAAAAGAACAGAAGATTGTTTATTTTACAGGTTGTGTTAGGCATTAAATACATGTTTCCCTCATAGTTTCTTCATGCATTCATTGCCATGACAAATACATACACACATTTCTTAAGAAATTTCCTTTTGAAAATTTCCAGTCTTGCAACTTCTGAATCAAGGAAGAAAGGAATTGTTTACACGCGACTCAGGAAAAGGAAAATAAACCCAGGCTTAGTTGTTGCATTGAACACTGACTTCTTCCCAGCAAGTAATTAAGGTAAGAGTTGGTGAAAACACAAGGAATTGAGGCAAAAAAAGTTCGATATTTCGGTAAAGATTTTCAGCCCAGTAAATCTGCAACCAAACAATTTACTGTCCTCAGAGAGCATCTACTCAATGTTATTAAAGGGATGGTCCACTGTGACTTCTTATTTTTAATTAAAACTACTTCTGTTCTATTTTCAGCTCAAGTAATGACTATGCTTTTGCCTTTCAGCAAGCTACATAATTCAGGTGTAGTTTTCTCTACTAGTGAGACTTTTCCAACATAAAAGAATTCTAAAATATATACATTACAATTGGTTTCACTATTTTACACATATATATCTACAAGCTAATCTAATCTTTAGGAAATCTTTTGTAGAATCTATTGGAAACCATTTGATATTTTGCAGTTAATTGCCAGGGCATAGTTTGATAATACAAAATGGAAAATAAAGAAGCATAGTTATTTCTCCATAATAGTCAAAATTTTCCAACTTTTTAAAATAACAGTGCAGATTAAATTTAGATGATATTTACTTAGGCATTTATGTCTGAACTACACTAATTATTTCCTCCCAAGCTATTATAACTCACTTTCAACTTGGAAATCAAACATATTTATGTAAATAAAATTATGAAAGACTTACAATTTAAATTTATGTAAGTATTCCCATTACTGGTCAGAAATGTTTCAATTTATTATAGTTTCCAATTACCTATAAAAACTCATACCTTTGCAAAGTAATATACAAACACTATAAAAATTAAAATGGTGTTTGTTTTCATGATAATGCTTAGGTACAAAAGAATATTGTTTTGAAGAAATTATTTTATGAAGGTAACAGTTTAATGTCTAGGTCATTTAAATACATTGCAATGTAAAAATTATAAATTGTGTTTTTCACTGAGAAGCAAATATGGTCTAGTCACATGAGACTGAGTTACCTGCTGTGGTCCTGATGTCATCATTTTCTTCCCTGTTATTCTCTTCTTAACTCAGCAGCAATAAATAAGAGCAACTTTTGAAGGTAATTGTTAACTTTAGCTATGAACTACACTGAATATAAAACGTTGTTCCTGAAGCTAGCAGTCTTTGGATTTTGAAACAGTACATTCTGTAGCTATGTATTACCACATAATCATCATCTTTTTTCCATAAATATCATAGAATTTCCAATGAATTACTCATAGGCACAGAGTTAAACATGCCTCCTGGGGCAAAATCTTTTATTTCTTCTTTTTGTAATGACTCTTAGAGAAGGAAAAAAATGAATTAGGGAGATTTATTTTATTTATAGATTTTATTCAATGCAATAAATGGTTACATTTCATATTAGTAAAATATAATTAGGTCAACAAGAGGGCATTTTATAAGCAATTAATTTTGATTTTGCTGATGTCAATTTGAATTCTAGAGTTTAATGAAACATATAGATGCTATTGCTACACAAAGTTGCTCTAATAACTGTGGCCTACTGCACATACAAGTTGTTGATGCATTTGATTTGTTCCTATGGATATGGTTATTTTTTCCAGTTAGCAATCACATGCTGACATTCTTTAACAGATACTTTAAAGTCTGTGTCTGCCTATGTGTAGTCCATGAAAGAATTGAAGTTAACAGTGCTTCTGGGATGATTTTCAAATATGAATTATATGGCATGACAAATCCAAAGGGTTATAGAGTCAGAATGTCTGTTCTTAATAGTTCACTGTAATTTATTCTCAAAATAAAGGACAACAGATTTAATTTTTTTTAAATGTGACATTTAGAAATTTATACAACTGAATATAAGGTACATGAGTTTCTGATATGTCTGATACTGATTCTTCTTTGTAATCCTAAATTTGTAATGGTGTTTGCCATAAAGCAGATTCTCACTAGCTACATACTGAATATTGAAACATATTTTTATTGTTAATTAGGAGGACATAAAATACATACTGATTATTAATCCCATTTTCTATATTATAAAATATAAATTATTATATATTAAATTGTTTTAATAATTTTTATATGACTTCACCTTTTTTTTAACTCTTTAAATGATATTACCATCATTTCTATGTTATATTGGCAAATTGTATGAAGGGCAATGAAAGTCCGTTTCAGTAAAATATGTGTCATTCAAAATATTTCATACAGTAAATAAGATAAATTTGAGTTTTAAAATGGTTTGAGAGAGGATCAGTGAGACTAGGAAAGGAAGTAAGGATAAAGAGAGAATACTTTATAATAGTTGCACTTTTAAGATCTGAAATTAAACTCATTGTTCTTATGCTGATAGGGCCAGTGATGGTGAGGAGGCAGGAATTTGGTGTTTTGTTTTGTTTTTTAAGATTTATTTTTTTTTATTTATTCCCCTCTCCCCCATTGTTTGCCCTCGCTGGCTGTCTGCTCTCTGTGTCCATTTCCTGTATACTCTCTGTGTCTGCTTGTCTTCTCTTTAGGAGGCACTGGGAACCGAAACTGGGACATCCCATGTGGAAGAGTGGCGCTCAATTGCTTGAGCCGCCTCCGTTCCCTGCTTTGTTGTCTCTCTCATTGTGTTTCCTCTGTGTCTCCTTGTTGCGTCATCTCGTCACACCAGCCCGTCGCACCAGCTTGCTGACTTGCTTGTCTTCTCCAAGAGGCACTGGGAACTGAACCCAGGACCTCCCATGTGGTAGGTGGGAGCTCAATTGCTTGAGCCACATCCACTTCCCAGGGATGTGGTTTTAACATACTGTAGTGAAAATTGACTTTTAATTTGAACACATGAAGTGGGAATTAAAAAGAAAGGTAGTATGGGCCACATCTTTGAATCCTTAAAATGAAAAAAAACATTGTCTGTAGAAACATAGCTGATGGCTCTGCATAAATATACATTTATTTTTAAAAAATGAAAATTGCATAATTTGATTTGAGAAAAGGATAAAATTCTAGGCATGAAGTGTTGACATCTTTCCCATTGAAGTGCCTTCTTTTAAAGGTTTATATTATTCTAAGGAATCAATTTCTGTTAAAACAAGTTTATAGCAGAAGGTCATCAATTTAGAGAATAAGCTTTTCGCACAGGCATTAGCATCACAAATACAGCACAAAAACCCAAAAAGCTTTGGGTGGGGAAGTCAATGCCCCTTAGGAGCATCATGAGATGCAGGAAAATATGTGACTACTCATGCAAAGGACATTGCTCTAACATCTCCAGGAAAGTAGAATTTTGCAGCTTGTTATCTTTGTTAAAATAAAGGTGACATTGCAACGACAGATACAGGCTATTATATATCTTGCGATAACCTACAAAATTGTGTGGGAGAGGGTATAAGCTACAGTGTAAACTATAATCCATGCTTAGTGGCAATGCTCAAAAATGTGTTCATCAATTGTGACGAATGTACCACACTACTGAAAGATGTTGTTAATGTGGGAAAATGTAGGAGGGGTAGAGAGTGGGGCATATGGGAATCCCTATGTTTTTTATGTAACATTTATGTAATCTAAATAT
The DNA here is from genome assembly GCA_029593785.1 of Cabassous unicinctus. Classification (NCBI taxonomy): domain Eukaryota; kingdom Metazoa; phylum Chordata; class Mammalia; order Cingulata; family Chlamyphoridae; genus Cabassous; species Cabassous unicinctus. Next base: position 51,226 of record JAQZBX010000820.1, read on the forward strand.
CCTTTTAAGAATAAAATAAAATAAAATAAAAAATAAAGGTGAAAGTGTGGTGGAAGAATCCATAATTTATATATACATTTCATTAACATTTGCCTACAGGCATATTACTCTGGGCCACTGAAGAAGAAATGGGTATTTTCAGAGCAGACATTTAATAGAATGTAGTTAGGAAAAAAATAACACTCAATGATTTAAAAGCAAAAATAATAAGGCATAAATAAGGAAGAGGATAAATTTAGTAACTCAATGTTTGGAAAATTATATACATTAAGTTTTTTTAAATTTTTATTCTATTTTATTTTATTAGTCGGAATATACCAGAAGATAATGGTACATACTCCTTTTTAAAATTGTAAAACATCAATGAAATACTAATTTCTTTTTCTTTGTATTTCTGACTATGATATATTAGAAACATATGTGTATGTGTATATGTATATATAGAATACATATAATATTACTGATATATATGCCTGTTGAATATATTAATTTCAACATGTAGAGTTAAATATTTTTTTGGGTCTATGCCTGATGTACTTAAACATATGTACAGCAGTCATACAAAATTAGATTAATTCTCAGAATATACAATACCTTGATACTAATATATGAGCAACACGTAGATCAAAAATCATTTGATAATATTATAAATATATATATACAGACAAATGCACAATAATTTTTTTCAGTATAATTTGTAAATCATCACCAATTGAATTTCACAAAATCAAAAAATGAGTAATTGATAAACTTGCAATGTCATGTTCAGGCCAAGTCATATTGAGAGAAAAGTAGAAAGGGCAATTTTCTAAGCGCTTGTTAGTCAAAATCACGTATATTTGTGTTCAGATTCAAAGAGTGAGAGTGAGAGAATGATTGGATAATTATTTATAATTCCCTCAAGTATTTATATACCCATAAAATGCTTTCAGAAGCTCTCTAAGGCATACATAGCATATTACGTTTTCTCAACAGATCTTGCATATTGTTTTAATATAAAAGTTCACTGTCTAAATAACAAAATTAAAATCTAAAGTATTTCCACTTCTATTACTGCTTTATTCAAAATATATTTCTATTCTATCTTAACAAATTATAGAATATGGGATGAGAAATGCACTCTATTTTATAATGCTCTTTACATAATAATAATCTCCTGAATAATGAATAATATTCTCATGAATTTAAGGGAAAAAAATAACTCTCAACATGAACCATCAATAAAAATGTACTAAGTTCTCTTTTAAAATGTCAAACAATTCCACACACAACATATTTAAATAGATATTTGCATAAACTCCTCACGGATGTAGGTTGCCTTACTCCAGTCACATGCCTCGGACTCTAATAGGCTTAGCAAATTAATCACCTATCACAATTGAGAGTAGAAAATCAAGGAGATTGCTCTGGTTGCCCAATGATTTTGAAAACCAGTTTAAGAGAAGAGAAATTAAGAAATTGCTCTTTTGTTTTTCAAAGGTTCAGACAAACTCAGAAAACTGTTACGGAATATTTCAGACTCCTCAGAAATATGACTTCAACTAAAATAAACCTAAACTGTTTTATTATTTTAGAACTTGGAACTTTACACCAGCCAATGTCTTTCCCTGAGAGAAACTGGACTATACAGAGTACCTCCTGGTAGTATCCCCATGAAGAGTTTTCCATATCCACAGAAAAGCTATAAACTTATAAATCAGCACCAGGGAGTATCAAATGGGCACTAATAATAAAAGAACATTATCAAACTGGTTTTCTTTTCCTAACGTAATCTGAGTCAAATCATCTCATATATTTACTCCTTTTACACTTGTAGCACATAGAATTGCCAAGTAGGAAGGAGAACAGCACACATTCTCATTGATCTCTATTTATTGTTTTGTATTTTCAATCCTTTCTGGCATCTTTTGAAGTGCAACTTTCTCTACAACTTATAAAGAACATTAATAATATCAATAAAGTGTTCATTAAGTTATTTATATTTTAAGCATAAGGAAAGAAAAAAAAAAGATGTTCTTTTGAATACCTGAAAGAAGCAAGTTTCACTTTGATTGGTGTCTTGTGCAGACAGAAATCCTAGCACAAGAATTTAAATATATTTGAAAGAATTTGACATTGTGCTAGGGATTATTGGACCATTTTTTCCCCTAAAATCTCAATAATAATTCTCTTCATTATTATAGAGCAAAATCTTCCCATACCCTTGTGTTTATAGGTGGGAATCACAAAAGCTTTATCAGGTTGAAAACAAATCAAAATACCCTTTCTGACTTGTTAACAAAATCGTTCCAGTCTTTTAATTCACCACCTTAATAAGACATGATGTTAGTAGATCATAACCAACTAAGAAAGTTATTCATTTAAATAAGAATCTATTCATATTTGTCAAGTTGACAATAGAGGCTTAAACAATATAAATAAAAAGAAGAATCACTTGTTTGTCAATAAGGTCACTTTCCTTCATCATTGTTGATAAATTTGGTTTATTTTGATCACATATGTAAATATTAAATATTCTGGGTTGATTCTATGCCACACACATATAATATAGCCATTATATGTAATTTATGTATGTGACATATTTATCCATTAAAAAGATTAATATATCTGTCATGAGGTCTAAATTTCACAAGTTAATATATTCTAAACTGATAATTAAAAATATAGCTATATTTATTTCTATTTTGCTATCTCCTCTTGTATGCAAATACAGGCCTTCAGTGATAAGATGAAAGATGACCCAGTTCTGACTCCAGCTCTGCTGAGAAAAGTTACAAAACTTGTGCTTTATGAGAAAAATATATTTCTACCAAAAATAGAGATGAGTATTTTTTATCTAAATATTTTGAGGAAAAAAATCATCAAAAAATTCAAAATAATTCAAGACATATTACAGAATATGTAAGTTCTGTTTTTTTAATATTTGTCTTCATCTGTCCTAAAAAAAAAACTTCTATATCTTGCTCCTTACATAGCTGAAGATTCAAATGAATATTCTACAGTAAATTATCTATGTCATTAACCCTCTCTACAATGAAAAATGATTTAGCTATGAGATTCTGCATGGGAATTAGTATGCATTATATAGTATGGATAAGAGTTTACATATGAATCTTCTCAAAGAAAATTTTTATTCCCAGAGAAAATAATAGGAAAACACTTCATAATTCTTACTATAGATCAGGCACTCTTCAAAATTCTTTGTAGGTATTATTTAGTTCATCAATCATCACAATAATTTTATGCAATTAGTTCTACTATTCTCCCTAGTTTAACAGATGAGGAGACTGAGATATATAGGCTAAATAATTTGTCCATGGTAAAAAATATATAGAAATGTCAGAGTCGTATATGAATCTATGCAATTCATATTCTAACCCAACTTATTATATTATCTTTTCTATGTATATGTAAATACTGTTTTGTTAATGCATACAATGACGTTGGTAAAACAAATAAATTATGGAGTCTATAGGGATATTAAATTTTTAATGTGAAGAGTGGATAAAAATCAGGTAATTAATCTTTCTTTTCAAAAATGCAGTCAAAGTTGGCAAAATGTTAATGGTATACATAATGACCCAAATAACATGCTGCTTGCTTGTAAGGAGTTTGGTGTCCTCTATTATCAAAGCAATAAAATGGTCTTTAATTCAAAACTATGAAATTGAATTAGGATTATCTTACAGTTCTACTCCTTTTGCAGGGTTTTTTTTTTTTTAATTAGTATCATAAATATAAATATCTTCTAAGATTATATCCCCTCAACTCCAAAAAGTTACATGATAAATCAATATAGCATGATCTCAAATCGAGTAACCAGACAGACACTTAATCTTTGTTTGCATTTTAAATTCAACTGGAATTTGATCAAAAGTTTAGAATTTGAAGTGAAATAAAATAAACCCTTTTCCCCTAAGTTTAGCAGTCAAGGATGTCAGTAAATTATCCTTAGGTTGGTTACTGCCAAATGTTGTGAAACTAAGCTAAGTAATTAGGACAGAGCTTCCGTACGGAGAACTCTGAAAAGTCAGTCCCTTAGAGGAAGCTACAAGTTATTCAGAAACACAACATTCAGATAAATGGCATTAAAAATTTAACCTAAGGGAGAAGCAGTGATGGAAATAGATTGATTGAGGATTCATGAAACTATATGGGTATTGTTTGTTTGTTTTTAATGTTTGTGTTATTTTTATTTTTAATGAGGTTTTAGATTACATAAATGTTACATCAATAATATAAGGGATTCCCATAAGCCCCATCTCCTTGCCTCCCACACTTTCCCACATTAACAACATCTTTCATAAGTGTGGTACATTTGTTACAATTGATGAACATACATTGAAGCATTGCTACAAACCATAGAGTATAATTTACATTATAGTTTATAATCTGCCCTGCACGATTTTATAGGTTTTTGACAAGATGTAAATGGCCTGTATCCATCATTGTAATGTCATGCAGGACAATTCCAATGTTCCAAAAATGCCCTCATATTACACCTATTCTTTCCACTCCCTCCTTTCAGGTGCCCACTGCCTTTATATCAATGATAAAAGTTCTTCTATTGTTAGAATAATAATAGCCTATAATAGAGTAATAATAAGTCTATTTTAGTCCATTGTTCATTTCCTAATCTTGAGAATTTTGGAATGGTGATGTCCCCTCTGTTTCTAACTGAGAGGGGACTTAGATCCCATGGGGCATATGGATGGACCTATCTTGCTTGCATTTGCAGACACTCTCTATTCCTTGGGATGGGTGTTGTCCATCATAACATAATAAACCAGAAAATATTAAACTCTCCTCCTGGGGAGTCCTATTAGGTTCTCAATTAGAGGGACAAGAATCCCTTAAAAATATAGGCAATGTGTAATAAAAGAAAACAGAACAATATGTCAATCCTTCAATATTTTTGCAAGTAACTATGAATCTTATTCTTCAAAACTTGAAACCTAGTGGATACCATAGGTTCCGAATGGAAGGAGAGGGAAGAATAGAATAGATGGAACATAGGACATTTTTAGGGCATTAGAATTGTTCTGCATGATCTTGGAATAATGGATACAGGCTATTTTAAATTTCATCAAAACCTATAAAAGTGTACAGTCCAAAATGTAAACCATAAAATTAATCATTGACCATGGTTACTAGCAAAGCTTCAATATTTGTACATTACTTGTAACAAATGTATCATCCACATGTAAAATGCTATTAATAGCGGAGAGTGGAAAAGGGGAAGGGCATTGGGTATATGGGAATCCTCTATATTTTCTATTTGACTTTTCTGTAACCTAAAGCTTCTTTGAAGATAAAACGAAAAAAAGAAGACACTGGAGGAATACAAGACAACAGATCTTACAGTCATGAAAGACAAAATATCTAAAATATTTTTATATTATTTCATATTTAAAAATTTGCCTTATTTATTTTTAAAACTATTATCATACCATTTTCTTATTGATTTATATGGTTATTTTGTTGACTTCATTTTGGAGAGGTTTTGGATCACAGAAGTGTCACAACTGTGGCAGAGGAAGATCACTGGTGTGAGATGTCACACACAATAACCAAAAGAACTACATGGATTTTGGAAGCAAACAAATCTAGATTTGTATCCTTGCTCCAATACTCTTTCTACGTGATTTAAGAAAAGTCATTTATAATCTCTTTGACCTTACTATTTCTCTCATCTGTAAAACCAGGAAGAGCAACTGTTACATTCGAAGGATTATTGTCAGGATGTTATGGAAGAATATTATATTATGCAGTCTAACATACCATAAACACTCAAAGTGTTTCTTCTTCATCACCGCCCCTTATGTAAAATGTTTCCGGAAAATTGCTCTAGATCGGAGGTTCCCTAACCGAGAGCTATCAACCTCTATACCATAGGTATACTTCTGCATACCTTCTAAATGTTATGAAAGGAGTGATAAATGCTTGTAAAAATTTCTGGCACACTGGAAGTGTTTAACAGCTTCAATAACAACAATACACAGTTACTACTGCTGATTTTCCTTTAACCATGTTCCACAACTGCTTCTTATCCTAGTTCCTGCTTTCCCTCTCTCCTGCTTCTTTACAATTCATCAGATTTCAGTGTAATCTCAAGGCAGTAGGAAATGAAAGGGTTTCACTTCAATAAAACATTATAGGGCTCATACGTTATTTAGTTTGTTTCTGCAATAATTAAATTCACTTGTTTTTTTCTTAACCTAAGAAATGGATACATTCACACTTTTTATTTCATTTTCTGGTCAATTCTTCCAACCAATTGTGAAGATGAAATGAAGTGCCAAATCCCATTGCCATGTAATCCAACAAAAGGCCTTTATCACATGAAACATCTTATTCATTTACTATATTATCATACTTATATTTTCAAAGATGTTATACAAATCTGAAAACAAAATCTTTAATGACAGGGCTTAATTATTTTAGATCAGGTAAGGAAAAAATGTTTCATGTTGCTTACCATGTTGTTGAAAATCTCACAGATTTCAATGCCACTACAACTATTTTGAATTTAGAAAATATATTTCAAAATACAGAACTTCAAACTATGTTGAACTCTTTTGCCTTTGGAATGCCATTTTTATGCTGCAGAAAATCATTATCAAAGGCATGGGAAAGAGTTACAATAAATAGCTGATAGATGGATGTTAGGTCTATATGTCTATGAAATATTTCTAAAGGAATAATAGTATCTATAGCTTTTATTATAAATTATCATATAATTGATGAGAACATGAAAAGGCTTTTAGAAAACACATAATCAGATTACAATAATTTAATATTTCAAAATACATCTTACTTCAATATATGGTCATGTGCTAATACTAATTCCCAGCAATAGTTTAAAAATAAATAAATCTTAAAACAGCTAAGAATTTAAATATTTTACTACGAAGCTCCACTGAGGTGATATATAAGGATAGATCTATTTGGAAATCTTGTTAAATTATTCAAGGATCAGCCTGTCTGACCTGTGATAGAACACATAGTCTAAAGATCTTCCTTCATCGCTGCAAAAGTTAAGAGGAAAGTCCAGCACAGAATCTATATAACCAGAAGAGATCCTTAATAGAATTGTTAGAAAAAGATACATTTCAGAAAAAGACAACTAGAATGATTTAATCATTCTATCTTACTCTATTGTTCTGTTATCATAATAACACTTGATACTGTACATCCTCATAGTATTCCTTTATTTTTTGTTTTGTCTTGTCTCTTCTAAAATGTAGGCTTCATGAGAACAAGGATAGGAATAATAATATATAAATGGGAAGAAGTGCTACTCTACTCTTCCATAATCTTATGAAAGATGCCATGTATTCTGAACTACTTTTAGTGTTTAGTTCCACTTCTAAGAATCTTTGCATGTTATTTTTTTTCATATTTCACCTTCTCCTGCCTAAATCCCTCTTCTCCTCAGATGTGTAAGGATGTGAACAAGCCAGGTGTGGAAGTAAAGAACTATTAATATAAATTTTCTATAAATAAGTAATACTTCTATGTAAGGAAAAAGGGAAAAGACCAGTTAACAACTGACAACCAAACTTTTAAAGTTTTGTAACCAACAAGAGGAAAAAATTAGATTTTTTTTTTTCACAGTGTGGTATTGTAGCTAGCTTCTTGAGGTTTGAGAAAAACATATCAAAGGGCTATGACTTTAGGCAAAAATATTAATTAATCAAGTTACTAATCTGCAGTCAAATGTAATATGATGCAGCAATGTCAGCTGAAAATGGAGTGTCATGAAAGAGGTTTTCTATATGATCGTATAGAATACCACAATACAGAAGAAATTGATTATCAGTTAGAAATGCTGTGACTGCCCAAAAATGGACAAATGGATACTGAGTGTGTGTGACAAAAAATCTTTGCTATTATAAAATTAAACTCAAATTATTAAGGTTTTACTGGCATGTAAATAGGTAGGTAAATAGAATAGATAGGTGATACAGATATTGATATCAGTATAGATATAAAGACATAAATCCAGCATCGTATTTTTCAAGGATACAGAGTTTTTAAGTACATTCTTTTGTTTCTGTGGACCTAATTTATTCTGTAAGCCATGAATTAAGAAAAAATAGTCTACTCTGTGAATAGTAATTTATTATTAAAAATGAGGGAAAAAGTAAAAATAAAAACAGAAAAAAATGAAGAGAAGGATTTTTAATACATTGAATGATTTGCAGAATTTGCTTTACTCTACTGTCTTTGTAGTTCAATGGCAAATCATTGACCTTGGACTGAAAGAGATAAGTTCTATGCAACATGAAAAAAGCCGTAGAGGAAGGATTGAATAAGAAAGACTGTTATTTCATCTGCCCTTTTCAACTCAATATTTCTACACTTTTTCTTGCAACCCTTCTATACACCTTTTAAAAAATCATTTAAAAATATTTTCTTCTATGTGATACATTGTTTTAAAACAACTAGAGAAGCTAAAGTTCTTCAGCTTTTATAAATAGCTTTAAATTGACAAATGTTTACATGTAATTGTATGTGTAGAATAAAGGTTCAAATTGTCCTGTCTTTTCTCTATTTTATTAAGATTTCTGAAGAAGACTTTTCTTTATAGCAGTTCTCAAAACTTTGCATGTTAACATACCTATACAACTTTACCCAGTAGATGCAATTTGTTTTTCAGTTTGTCAGGTCTGTTAAGGCAAATTGCTGCTCGGAAAAAACAAAAACAAAAACAAAAACAAAAACATATCTCAATAGATTGGTGAATCATTTGAGATGATGTGTAATTAGTTGAAATATAGACAACCTGTAGACAATTTTCCTTCAATGACTCATTGTTTTGTGTTATTCAGATGATAGGCAGAAACTAATTTTTCTGCAATTAATATAATAGACATTTCAATCTGAACATTTTGAATATTTCCAAGTCTACAAAATAATAAACTATTTCAATTGATTTTAATTAAAATAATGAAATAATAATAATTTATTTGGAAGTGCAAAACAACTAGAAATAGTACATGCTTCCTAAAATTTCCTTTATAGATGCAAATCTCCATTCATTTTAGAAAGCAGATTTTTTTTCTCATCTGAGTACTTTAAATGATTAGATGAAGATATTGTATAGCTCTAAAAATATTTATAAATAATTTGATGGGACTATATTTATTTATAGATTAGCTTAGTCCTTGGTATCCAATGTATTATTTTATAAAATCCATGATATTTTGGCAAAAACATTTATTCTGGTCACATGATAAGTAATGATTACAAGCATATCTTGTTTTTTTGTGCTTTACTTTATTGTGTTTCACAGATATTGTGTTTTTTTTGCAAATTGAGGGTTTGTGGCTACCCTGTGTTGAGCAAATCTGTAGGCACCGTTTTTCCAACAGCATGTGCCCACTTCATTTTTCTGCATTACATTTTGGAAATTCTCATAATATTTCAAACTTTTTTCATTATTATTGTATCTTTTATAGTGATCTGTGACCAGCAATCTTTGATGTTACTATTGTAATTGTATTGGGGTACCACAAACTGTGCCAATTTAAAACAGTGAACTGAATTGATAAATGTTGGGTGTGCACTGACTCTCCATTGGGCCTTCCTAGTCCCTAATGCACAACAATATTGAAATTAAAACAATTAATACCCTACAATGGCCTCTGGGTATTCAAGTGAAAGAAAAATTTGCCCATATCTTACTTTAAATCAAAAGCTAGTAGTACATTTGTTACAATTGATAAACACATAATAAAGCATTTTACTAACCGAGGATTATAGTTTACATTATACTTTACACTTTGCACCGCACGTTGTTAATGTGGCAAAGTGTGTGTGTGTGTGTGTGTGTGTGTGTGGTGTGTGGGTATATGGGAATCTCCTGTATTTTTGATGTAACATTTACATAATCTAAAGCTTCTTTAAAAATAAAATATATACATATATTTTAAAAAGCTAGTAGTAATTAAGCTTAGTGAGGAAGGCATATCAAAAGCCAAGGTAAGCCAAAAGCTAGGCTACTTGCGCCAGTTAGTTAGCCAAGTTTTGAATGCAAAGAAAAAGTTCTTGAGGGAAATTGAAAGTGCTACTCCAATGAACACAAAAATGATAAGAAAGCAAAACAGAGTTATTGCTTATATGGAGAAAGTTTTAGAGGTTCAGAAATGAGGCTCAAAACAGTCACAACTCTCCCTTAAGCCAAAGCATAATCCAGAGGAAGGCCCTGACACTTTTGTCTTCTATGAAGGCCGCAAGAGGTGAGAAAGCTGCAGAAGAAAAATTTAAAGCTAGCAGAGGTTTGTTCATGAGGTTTAAGGAAACAAAGAAGTCATCTCCATAATATAAAAGTACAAAATGAAGGAGCAAGTGCTGATGTAGAAGCTGCAGCAAGTTATCCAAAAGATCTAGCTAAGGTAATTGATGAAGATGGCTACATTAAACAACAGATTTTCCACGTGGATGAAACAGCTTTCTATTGGCAGAAGATGCCACCTAAGTCTTTCATACCTAAAAAGAAGTCAATGCCTGGCTTCAAAGCTTCAAAGGACAGGCTGATTCTCTTCTTAGGGGCTAATGCATCTGGTGACTTTAACTTGAAGCCAGTGCTCATTTACCATTCCAAAATTCCTAGGGCCCTTACAAATTATGTTAAATCTACTCTGCCTGTGTTCTATAAATGGAACAACAAAGCCTGGATGACAGACTGTCTGTTTACAAAATGAATTACTGAATATATTAAGCCCACTGTTGAGACTTACTGCTCAGAAAAAAAAAATATTTCTTTCAAAATATTATTGCTCATTGACAATACACCTGATCACCCAAGAACTCTGATGGGATGTACAATAAAACTAATGTTGTTTTTAGGCCTGCTAACTTCTTCTGTGGGTAAAATGCAATCAAACAGAATCACATGCTGCAGAGAAATCTTTCAATGTGGCACACTTCATTGTTGTCTTATTTTAAAATAAGACAATTTGTCAGTCACCCAAACTTTCAGCAACTAATATCCTGATCTGTCAGCAGCCAAGAACAGAGAGGTAAGACCCTCCACCATCAAAAAGAAGATGACTTACTGAAGTCTCAGATGACAGCATTTTTTAGCAAAAAAAAAATTGTTTTTTAATTAAGACATGTACCTCGCATTTTTAGACTATTGTACACTAAATAGATTTCAGTGTAGTGTAAACATAACCTTTATATATACATTGGGAAATAAAAAAAAAAAAAAGCTTGTTTGACTCTCTTTATTGCAATATTTACTTTATTGCAGTGGTCTGGAACCTAACTCGTTACATCTTCAAGGTATGCCTTGTATGTTCTAAGATTGTACCCAAAATCAGATAAATGGGGCTCTTACATGGAACCTCAAAACTACAAAGCAAAGAAAAGGAAGGAAAGAGGGGAGTCATTCCAAAATCTCTTCCAGTTACAATGATTTTTCATATGTCAAATTTAATGTAGAAATTGACTATTCCCATGTAGGATATAATTTAGCATGAAACAATAGATGCATTGGTAAAGTCACAGTGCTGGAGAGGATGGATTGAAGGCCAGTTGACACTAGCAAGAAGGCCAATGCCTGGGCAAACATCTATGGCTCTCAATTGAAATTAGCTATCTGAAGAAAACCTGTTTGCTTGTTGAAAAGGTCTGAGTGCCTGAATTCTCTGCTTATTGTGCCAATATCAGAGTTGCTAAAAATAATCCAAATATTTGCCTAAACTATGTATTTCCAAATGGACTTCTGAAAAGCAAATTTGCAAGAGGCTAAAAAGATCTGTGTATTTAAACAGCACTCTGCTTCATTACTATTACCAAGAAAGTGTACGTTCTCAATAACAGGATTTAACTAAGAGGTTCATGTTTGTTCACTCTGTGTGTTGTTTTGATGCCACTTGGAGGGACATCTATGAAATCGTCTTTTGTGAATTAAGGATGGTGTGATGGTTATACTAATGTGTCAACTTGGCCAGGTAATTGTGCCAGGTGTTTGGTCAAGCAAACATTGGGCTAATTGTAATATGAGGACATTTATGGACTTTAGTCACCAGTGAGTTTATTGCATAGATAGCTGATTACATCTACATCAATCAGGGAGATTGCCTTCAGTAATGAGTGACGCTTTATCCAATCAGTTGAATGCCTTAAAAGGGGAAGTGATTTCAACATTCAGAGAGAATTTCCTAGCTCATCTTTGGACAGCCAACGTCTCCTGGAAACTAATCAAGGACCTTCATTGGACTTTCATCAAAGGCCCTCGTTTGCAGCCTGCCTGTGGAACCTGGACTTGTGCATCCCCACGGTCATGTGAAAGACTCATAAAATCTCATGTTATTGACAGTTATCTTCTGTTGATTCTGTTTCCCTAGAGAACCTGACCACTACAGATGGTGAGTGCTTTAGTTTTCTAGGCTAATTAAAGCAAATGCCATGAAATGGACTGGCTTAAACAATGAGAATTTATTAGCTTAAAGTTTAAGGCTGAGAAAATATACAAATCAAAGCATCATCAAGTGCTTTCTTCCCAAGACCAGCTCCTGTGATACTTGACTCCTCTGCCACATGGCAAGGCACGTGATAGTGTCTGCTGTACTCTCTCTTCCCTTTCAGGCTTCCTAGCTTTCAGCTTCTTGCTTCCACAGCTTTCTCTTCCTGTCTCTCTGTATTCATTCTGTTTATAAAGGATTCCAGTATAAGATAAAACCCCATTCTGAATGAGATTTGTTACACCTTAATTGAAGTAGCTTCATTAAAAGATTCTATTTACAAAATGGGTTTCCACCCACAGGAAGGAATTAGATTTAAGTATATGTTTTCCTGGGGTACATACAGTTTCAAACAATTACAGTGAGTCTGTAGTTGAGGAAGATTATCACCAGATGGAACTCCTTATGGTGACTGGAAGAGGGCTTCCAGTCACAGACTTGGCACATATAGACTAGGTCATTTTGAAGATAATAATTTATAACATGCTGAGTGATTCAAATTTGCTAACACTGTGATAAATACTTTACAAAGACCCATTCACTAAGTCCTCACAACAACTTGCTAAGCAGGTATCATCATTTTGAAGATGAAGAAATGAAAGCTCAGTAACAAACCTATAGTTAAATTGCTTAAGGTCGTACACCTGGAAGGTTGGGACTATAACCCAAATACTACTCCAAAGCACTTTACACCTACACAAATGCAAATTTTAAATACTATTCTGTCACTATATAAATTATGATATAAATCGTGATGTGATTATCTTTGAAGATACAACTTCCAAACATGCAATTTAAAGTAAATATTGAAATACCCATGAATGTTTTTAATTATTTAATATGATAGATGGAATATAATAATAATAACTTTTAGCATTATATGTTATCACTTAAGAAGTTTTTAATTACTTCCATGAGTAAAATTTCACTTAATCTTTGAAATAATGCTTTAGGAATGCAAGGAAGGGGTTATAGTTAATGATATTTTATAAATAAGGAAACTAGCTAGGAAAGGTTAGATAAAATATCTGCAGTCACAAGTTAATAAGAGTCTTTGTCTAGATATAAACTCAGGTTTTGTAATTGCTTGAAAAATGGTTTTCTATCTTGTCCTACATTAATTTATCTTATACTTGGTCTTCTACCACTACTTAGCTACATTTCTTTAACAGAAATGGAAACTCAGACGCAATAATATTGCAGCCTCCCTTCAATATAACTCCTGTAACTTTTACTTGTCAAATAGAGTAGAATTGGGGGATGAGTTAGATATACGTGATACCTGACAATTTTACTGCTTCTTCTCATCTTTCATTGGAAAAAAAATAAATCTTCTCATTTAATTACTTTTTCATTTACATATTGCATACTTCCTAACTGACTACACAATTGTAAGTCCACAGGGCAAAATATTTTTTCCATCAAGTTAAATGTCATTATTAAACTTGACTTATCAAAATCTCTCAGAGAAATATGAATGCATACACACAACACATTATGAAAACCAGCCCAATCTTTTCTCCACTAACTACCCTCCTGTTATTCTTCTTCAATTTGGGAACCACTCTGACAAAATAGATTGTAAAATAAGGTTAATTTTTGAAACAGCCATTGCTACTTCCACATTTAATTGAAATGTATGGATTCTAGCTCTAGGGAATGTCAGTTTTGTTTATGTGGTCTAAAAGTCACAAAGAAAATGAAATTTATTTCTCCACATTTTAAAATATTTTATTGTCCATGTAGTCTATATGTGATGGTTCAAAGTCTGACCCAAAAGAAAAATGAAGAGTGTATGTGATGCAATAGCTTTCAGAAATCTCCATCAGCATGGACTCATGTAAGCCACTGGTTAGGGTAAGCAGTTTCATTAAGAAAATAGCTGTATCTGTATTTTTAAACAATATGTACCCCTAAGGAACTGGAGAGTTTGGCAGAATATCAGCAATTTTTATCATGAAACAACTTTAAAGTTTTTATTAAACATTCTAAATCATTTTAAAATGCTGCTTTAAAAACTTTTCTCTAGACTTTAGGTTAAAAATGTTTAATTGAACACATACATCTACTTTTTCTTCCTCCTCAAGCCCCATTAATGGCAGTAAATGATGTTCTATAAGGGCCTAAGTCCACAAGTATGGGGAGTAGTGTAAAGGAGAGGATATCAAGAACATTTGGAAGCTGGAAAGCAGAGGAATAAATGGTATATTATTTAGCAGACCACTTAAAGAAACAGAATCCTAAACTAATAGTGGTTGTGAAAGTTTGAAGTTCTTTTATGAATCCAAAAAAAAAAAAAAAAAGATTATGTTTTTGAACTAATCCATTCCTGTGGGTGTGAAGCATTTTGATTGGACTATGTCAGTGAGTTGTAAACCAGCTTGGGTCTTTGCCCTCTTGCTGGGTCTGATATAAAAGAAGACACAGAGAGAGAGAGAGAGACATGAAGAGAGAAGGAAGCCACCATTTTGATCTGGCCATGTGAGAGAAAGGATTCCAGGTTGGTGCCCAGCTGAGCTCAAAGAGAGAAGCCCTGAGAGGGTCAAGGAGCCAAGGCCCAAGGAGAGATGACTGATCTGCCACAACTGAGTTCAAGGAGAAAGTAGAGAGGGACCAAACAGACCCACCATCTTGCCTGATTGCCAAGTGGAAGGATTCTAGGATCACCATTAGCTGACTTTCGTGAGAAAGCATCTCTGATGGTTCCTTAATTTGGAGATTTCATGGCTTTGGAACTGTGAGCTTTTACTCCAAAGAAATCCCCTTCATAAAAGCCAACACATTTCTGGTACTTTGTATCAGCAGCCCTTTGACAAGTTAAAATAGTGGTAAAGTCAAGAACGAAATTGATTTACACAGGAAAATGTCCCCCAAACTCGGGCTTTGGTGGGATTGCTACCATTACCAATGGAAGTGGGAGTGAAAGGGGTTCAGTGTCTATTCAAGACAAAAACAAAACTGGCCCCCTCCCCCCAACTCTACCTATCTTAAAAGCTTGGTTGTTTATTTTTTTGGAAAAGGGTGAACAAGAACGTCTCTGGACTAAGAGATAGTTGAGGGTAAGGCAGAGTATTGAAAACATGTACTTTACATGGATGCTGAAACTGAAGTTGAACCTAAGAGACTTAGGTAGCCTTATGTAGTATCCTTTTCCTTTTTAGGATTTTTCATTAGGTTGCATGGAGAACCCCCAGTATGACAAAATATATATTAGGTAAGTAAACTAAAGCAATCCATTAATTAGCTCTATTGTCCTAAATGTAGCAATATGAATGCTTACCATATGCCAGGCACTGTTCTAAGAACTTAATCTATATTAATTCATTTCATTCCCACAACCTAATGAAGTACTGTTTATTTCCATCTTTCAGATGGACACTGTCTTAGTTTCCTACCTGCTAAAATGAATACGATTCAATGGGTTGGCTTAAAAATGGGAATTTACTGGCCCACAGTCTCAGAGGCTAGAATGTTTGCTTCTGCCCAGGGTCAGTATCTTCTTGCTAGCCAGCAATCTTTTGGGTTGTTTGTTTTTTTCCATCGCATGGCAATGCACATGGCTGCATCTTCTCTTTTTGCTTCCAGGTTCTGTTGATTTGAATTCCAGCTTCTGGCTGCTTCCCAGGCTTCTTCTACTTGTCCAATTTCCTTTGCTTGTAAGGACTTCAGCTATATTTTATTAAGGCCCACCCTCATTGAGTTTGTCGCATCTTAACAAATAACATCTTCAAAGTCATCTTTATAAATGATTTCACACTCATTTATTGATTGTGATTGGGACCTTGATGTGCTTTTTGTGGAGGTCATGATTCAATTACCAAAAGACAAAGAGAGGTTACAGAGTTTGTTCAAGTGGTAGGGGCAGAGATTTTTATCTAGGAATTTTGGATTTACAGCCTTGATGCTTAAGAACTACCTTTTACTGCCCATTAGGAGGCAATGTGCTTTACAACTGAACCTGAGAAATACCCACTATAAAAAAAGATTATGCACAAATTTCCACAGGGGATATGAGTCAAACAAGACTTGAACACCTAGGGTTACTTCCAGAGGTAACTAGAAGATGACATTTCAGTCACTAAGTAATATTTCAGACATTACATGATACAATTGGAATTAGATTGAAATAAATTTGTGCTGGTGAAAAGATACTTATTTGTATTACTTTTCCACATAAATCTTATTATATAATTTACCTTTACTTCAAATATGTGGTAATATCGCTTTCAACAGGTCTAATTTTTTTCAATATATTAATGTTTTCATCATAGAAAGCATTTTTTGTCAGAGCTATGTTAATATCTACCCTCACACAAAACATGATCTAGCTTTTCTTAACTTTACCATCACTAGAAGCACAACTAATTCACACAAAAGGTATTTTGGGAAAAATAAACTATCTGATGCAAACCGAAACACATAAAATGATGAAAAAAAATCAAAAGCGATAATTTGTGTGCCAACAGCATATCAGTTTCTCTTCATTTTTTTAGCCTTTTATGTCTTGAACTCATTTCTCATAAAATCAGTATTTTTCCATACCTTATTTTTGTGTATCAATAATAACATCAAATGTTACATTTGATGGATTAACAGAAATAGCTTTTCCATACTGATAAAATTATCTGTATATGTGACCTTTCTTTTCAGTTACTTTAGTCTTTTAGATATTATCAAGTCATAATTATCTTGGTCAATTATATTTTTGAATTCTGAAATCATGGAGATCTATACATTTTCTAAAGCATTACACTTTAAAATGTTTGTATCAGAATTATTATGAGAATGGATCAGTTTAATCTTTCTAAGGCATAAGTTTGAAATACTAGCATACAATAGTAACAACATTATTTTTATAAAATATATATATTCATAGATTCTTTTTAAATCCCAAATGAAGGTGCTTCGCCACCTTCTTCTCACAGGTTGAATAATAAAGTGGCTCATCTTTGCCAATCATGGTTCAAGACTTCTTCTAGTTATACCCCATATTTCACAAAAGAGGATTCAAAATTTGGAAAACTTGATTAACTGAAGGTTAGACATCACATGTTTCCTTGACACTGTACATGAAGGAATTCTCAAAGCTGAGAGCTATTTTGAGTGGTTTCCAGAAACATCTCTTTGTAACACCTTCTGAACTCTGATTTCCTAATCACTATGCAGAAGATTTCACTGCCTAATTAAAAGAATGGTGCAGTGATGAAGATAAAGAATACAGAGCAGGGCTGCAAGCTAATCTACAAGCAAAACACAGGAGCTACTTGTCAAGAGTAAGGGCATATTTTATCGACAGCTGTGTCCAATAAAGATGAGTTATGCAGTAAATATTTAATATTAATGCATTTCTGTCATGATTGTTACCTCCTCCATTATCTTTCACTGTGCTCAGTAAAATAATTAATACAGCTATCTATTGAAGTTTCCTTTTAAATGGTAGATTTTGTGAAGAATAACATTCATTTCCAGAGGAAATGTAAAACTCATTGTAGTAACTGACAATTTATAAATCCAATGAAATAAATTTACAGTTAATCAAACTAACTATTCAGTTTATTGCTAAGATTCTATTTTGAGTATGTGAAGCTCAAAACTCACTATCAATTACATATGTGATAGAGAGGCAGTGCTGAGTTAATTGCCATCCTTATTGTATTAGAAACATGTGGCTCAACATGCAAATGGAAATGCAGCAGGACTTTACAAATGAAATAAACTCATTGAACTAGAATGGAAAAACCCAAACTTTCTAGTCAGATAATCCACCAATTATTAATTCAGTAATATTTTCAAATTACTTCACTTCTTTAAGACTTAATTTCCTTATCTGTTTGAGAGAGAGAGAGAGAGAGAGAGAGAATAGTAGTACCTACCATGTTGTGTTTGTGAGGATAAATAAGACATATAAGGTAAATCTATAAATTAGGCTTTCAATATATGTCACTTAGCTCCTCCAACATGGTTAACATGACATCAAGTCTAAATTCTCTAAGCAAAGTGAAAAGGATAATTCATATTTTAGCTATACTTGCTGATGTTTTTTATTTAAAACGTTTAGTATTTAGATTTGGAATTATAATAAAAATATACTGTAGTTCTCATATGACCTATGCTCTGTAAAAAACAAACAAACAGTGGTAATGCCTTAATAAATAATACATAAGAACATATAATGAGATTTGTGAAATTGGAACGGTAAATGATTTTACTGACCATTTTGATTTGCTTGAGCTTCTATTTTACCCAAAGAAGAAACAGAGGTTAACGAAAGCAGGCTGAAGTACCAATGAGCCTTTGCGGTGCTGATAAAGACCCCTGCCCCTGCCCAGAAGGAAGAACTAACAAAGAGATCAGGCTGACACCAGCAAAGTCTGCTGATCTTCACCAGATGACCACAATCTTACACCAACATCCTGCTTGCTAACTAATGAATTGGTACTCAAGGACATCCTGCCCAGATAGTCCACAGCCCTGGTAGTCCATGTAGTTCACATCATCCTCACAGCTCACAGAGCTCATGTACTAACCATAATCTATGTCTCCCTCATCCCTCCCCACCATTGCCCCACACCTTCTCTTTGTTTCAATCAGCCATGTAAACTGCTCCCCCAGCTCACCCCTTTGAACAGAAACCTCTTTTGGTGCTGCTTCTGCGTTAATGCAACTTTAACTCGATAAACTTGTACTATATCTCCTTTATAAGTATGTTTATTTTATTTTCAGCACAACAGATTGTATTAATCTAAATCTATGCCTATGTTTATATATCTGTGTGTATGTGACTGTGTATGAGTATGTGTAAAAATCATTTCTCACAGGATAAATGTAAATAGTTGAGGACAGTTTTTGGCCTATTTTAAAAAGAAACTGCTTTTAGTAATCAACTAAATGGATAAATAACTGAGAAATAGAAAGCTTATAGTAGATAAAAAGTTAAAAGGAATTTTTGAGCATTAGCTGAAGGTATTCATGTAGAAATATGTTATTAAAAATCTAAAAATCAGTCCCATTAAAATATTAGTAACCAGAGAACACAAGAAAGGTCTACATCATGTTAGACATGCTTCTAGTTTCTTTCATTAAGTTCTGTAGCAGCATCCATTTAAGAATTATCTTATTACACATTGCTAGAGATAGATGATGTTTTACTTAAAGTTGGATTTCTTTTGGTACCCAATAACAAACATTTTATGCAGGATAAAATAATCTTTTTTATTAGGAATGGAAGTTTATTCATTGATATACAAACTATTAATTTAAAAATAAAGATATTATAAAAGATTTGATTATCAAAAATAATGAATTTTCACATATCCAATGTCAATTAGTTATATTTTGTCTCCGTGAGCCATACAGCACATATCTCCAGTAAACATGGCTGAATGGCTTGCCTGTCCACAGAAGCTCAGTCTTTTGGGCCACTTTTTCATTTTTTCCATCAATGGACATCTTCCTAACTTGACTCTAGCAGTCTATTACTAATAGACACAAGCTACTGAGGTGACATTATGTATAACATTTGAATTAAAATTATTATTCTACTTTATTCCTACAAAAAATTTATTACACTGTTTTGCAAAATAGGTGCTAAATAAATATTTGTGAAGTTTATATTTTTTGTTTTTTTTTGTTTTGACTCCAACCACTCTTACATCAAAAATTTAGTTCCTGCATAGCAGTGCTGTAGGTTCCCTGCTCTTATACTCATGGCACTAACTGATCACTTACACTTTGAAATTTTATTGAAAACTCCTGCAAATCTAAGCCTGAAGCCTTTTTCTAACTTGGAAGCATGCTAGGCCACTCTGTGCTATGGCGTAACCTAGACTGCCAGAGAATTAATGCCCTTCCCCAGGAAGAGTTTTCAACCAATGACAGAGGTAGAGTTGGTGGATAAATATCTCCCACTCTCTGGCTTTCTTGCCTTTGAATATGACAACTCTGAATTGGGTTTTATACATTCTCCCAGAGGATGCCAACAAGCTTGATCTCCAGTTGCCCACTGGTAAATAGCTAACACATCTCACTTAACTTCCTTCTTTCACCTGAATTATTTCCAAATAAATTATTTACACACAAATTTCTATCTCAATGATGACTTTTGGGAGAACCCTAACTAAAACAATGGCTAAGACAAAAGGAATTATTTTATATTTTGACCAGTCCAATCATGTCTTTCAACATACTTCCCATGGTAAAGAAAAGACTCTGTTACCTCCTAACTAATAGTTTGTTAAAAATACCATATGAATCCAGAAAAGGTAATAGAATATTTTAAATAATCAGCCCATAACTTTTTAAGTCATACAGTTTTGGTACATATGCTTAACATTCCTAATATATCAAACATTTAAGGTGTTCAGTATTATAAGACATAATTCATTTCTCATAATCAATACAAGTAGCATTTCTGAACTATTTTTTAATATTTGACTAGGTGATAAATTTAAGTAAAAAGAATATTTAATAAATACAATATATCAGAATTGTAAATCTAAGATTGCTACATTAAATTAATTTATAGTAATTACACACTAAATAATAAATTATTATTATGTCACTTGACAAATTGCTTAAAACTATCCTAATTCTCCATATATCTTGCTGGAGCTCAGCTTTTTTTTTTTAACCCACTAATTCTGGCTTGTCATACTTTTACAGAAAAAAGAATATATATCTTATTGCCTCCATAAGCCAGTTGTTACAAGAGTTAGGTGGTTCATCTGTTCAGGAGGGATTTTAATACCAATACATGTCCTGTGACAATGTTTTCCACATAACGTTCAGAGAATTCTAGAAAAGCATTAAAGCTGGAAGTTATTAACAATGTTGGATACAGGAGACCAATTCTCTGCTGGATCAAAATGTTAGGTTATTTCCAGGACAGAATGCGAGAGCTCAAAGAATTCACATTTTCTTGTGAGCTCAAAGAATTCACATTTTCTAACAGTGGTTGAAAACATTCTTTATCAGCTAATACCATCCAATGGGAGAAAACTGTTGTAATAAAAGGATTTACAGGTAAGTAATGCAATTTTTGTTAAAAGAGATAAAGGACAGAACTAAATCCAATATTATTTTATTTGCAAAATAATTGCTTAAGTATTTATATATGCAATTAATATGATAATATATATGATTGAAATATTATGTTCTCCCCTGAGATTAAACCTATTCATATTCTGTGAATTAGAATGATTGGTATGGGGTATGGTGGATCAGCTAGACTTGATGACTGCTAGATGAGAATGTGGGCAAAATTGATAACTACAGAATTCTTCCACTAGGAAAAAGTCAAAGCTTTTTAAAATACATGTCCTATCATTCTACTTCTCCTAAAAATAGTTTGCATGGATTCATTTCCCCAAAATTCATGCTCTAGATATTTAATGTTGAAATAATTTGGAAAAACCTCTCCCAAAATTAACCCTTGATCAAATTATAACCCTCAAATGACAAAAACGTATGAAATTGGGGAAGATAAATTTAGTCTGAAATTACTGAAAGCCTTCATTAAGCCTTAATATATGCTGTCAGCTATAAACTAAATAATAGATGAGATTTTAACATAATCAGAAGAAAACTGCTGCTACCTGCCTCTGTTACTGTCACAATGAAATTGACAAGATAATTTTGAAAATAAGGCCTTCTCCAAGTCACTTCATGGATCTGTCAAGTACATGAGATTTAGAATTATATCTATTCATACAGAAAAGATTTATCTACAAGGATATAAGATAGTTGGATGGAAGATCAAATATATTCCTTTAGAAAATGTAGTGTTACTTGCTTTTACAAATAAACAGAAGCACTTCACATGTTAGCAGTTCTTTGCTTTCAAAAAAGATTCCATTTTCTGGTCCTTCTGCAATGGTCTTCAAATAATCTTTATGCAACTAGATAACCTTCAAGTAATCAACAAAGACACAGCCTAAACATGTTACATTGAGTTACTGCATTCATTTGATCACCAGAGATTCTCTATTATTAATATATGAAGCTCTAATTATGACTAGCCATAGGAAACATTTGAATAGTTCTTTCACTGTAGGAAAGAGTTATGAAATAACAAAGAAAAACAGCATATACCTATAATGTTCATGGAAGTGTGTTAGGACAAAGCTAAAATTTCAGCATAAAAATGCTCTGACCTTTCTTTCTAACTCTGTAAAATATAAACTACCCAATATTTTCTCTTTTTTCCAGGTGAATATAACTCAGAAAACAGTGACATGACGTGATGCTTAATACATACAAAGTAGGAGTTTGTGCAGAGGTGTTATAAACTAAAAGTTGCTTAGATATGTTTACTACGTGTTAGTAATTGTCACTTTTTTATTACTCAGTAGTTACTCTGATCATAAAATTTTATCTATTTCACTGCAGGCCCAGATGATGAGTGGGGGTGGTAATTACTAATGATTGTCATATTTCAAACTAGGTATCCCTGGTTCTTTGAAAGAGTATTTAAGCTAAAGTGTATTCCATCCCTTATGTGACAGTGCCTGATTGCTTATTAATGCTCCCTTATGAAGAAACATGAAAAACCAGTATGTCTTATGGTGTTGAAGCTCAAGTTAGTAAAATAATCAGAAAATCTTGATGAAAGACATTTAATCCACCCAACAAAAGTAATCTGTTTTTGGATTAAAAATTATTTTTACATTAAAACTCTGAACATAATTATATATTTCCTTTTGATGCAGAGATTTAAATATTGTAATATCCAAGTATTGAACTTTGTTTTTCAGATGATAAAACTAATAGCATCCTCATATAAACTACACTGTTGAAACATAGGAAAAAATCATTGCCATTAACCATTTGCCTAAAATGGGACAGAAAGGAGACACAGCGGGAAGAAACTCATGAACTCAGCTGAAAGTTAAGTACAATAGACAGGTCACATTTTTGAATTGTCAACTTCAATGTGCCTTTACTTTCTATATTACAAATCATGTCATATTCAGAAAGTTTAAACGTTGAGGGATCTGAGTGCTATCCCTGATCTTCAAGAAACCTGAATTTCTAAGGAGACATAAAAATGGACTTTTTTTCCTTTTCATTCTTTTCATTAAATATCTCCAAGCAAAAAGTTCATGATGGAGAGGGGAAAAAGAAGTTTTAGGAGTTTTATCTGAAGTGATCATTTTTGGATCAGAATAGCAGAGAATATATCAGCTTTAAAAAAAGAAAATGTAATCACGTTTGGGATCCAGCTATTTTTTATAGAAATGTGAAAAGATAAAGATTTTTAGTATGCCATAGTCATTTATAAATATCTAAAAAATTGAAAGTAACTAGGTCTCATTACTCATCAAAATTCTTTTCAAAGATTCATATCCAGAATATGTTCATTATTATTAAAGTAAAATTTTATGCTTCATTATTCATATTGCCTCTTGAGAGAATTACATATCAATCACCAAAGTACAGAAAGGCAATGTATACTCTCCATAAGTTAGAATAAAATTTAAATTTGTATCAGATAGTATACTTCATATAACCTTAGACCTATGCATACTATATTTTAATTTTGAGATAGAAGGCATGGAATTTATAACAATTCTTAAGTCTTATTTCTGTTTGCAGTATTACAAAGAATCTAGTAGCTTAGAAGCTTTACAGGAGAACAGAAAATGAGTGAAACAATATTGAACTTTGTGTTTTAAAACCTACTAGTGAGACAGCCAGTAAAATAACTTGCTTTATCATTTTTAAAGCAAATTATTTTTATGTCCTAGCCAAATAATATATCTATGCATTCAGGGGTCAGAGTGAGGGTGGAAATATAGAAGAGATATTTTTCTCTAACTCACAGGTACATATTTATTAATGTACATTTTGAAAATTTATAACTAACAGGAATCCTTTCCTATTAAAAAAAAAAGGAGGGCACTTAGACAATGTGAATCCACTCAAGTTAAAAAGCAACAGATATCGGAGTTCATTCTGGCTCCTCAACAGGCACTGAGTCAGTAGGAAATTCATTTTTTGTTTGTTTGTTTCTTTTTAAGCGAAGTTGTGGGATTTTCTTAAAAAGCCAAGAAAATTAAAACAGTAATTATCTGAGCACTCTATATGTGTTAAATAAATTAATCCTCCAAATAGCCTTATGATGTAAGTACACTCTCCTCATTTCACAGATAAGAAACTGAGGAAGGAAATGAGAAATAATTTGACCCAGGTTAGAGAATTCTTCCAAGACCTCCAAATACAAACATCTCTTGAACTACACCTACTAAGTTAACAATAAGGCAGTTTTTCACCAATTTGGTCATATTACTTTAAAAATACAAAAGACTCCCATGATTTAATGCTGGTAAAAATGGAATATGCTATGTTTATTTAAAGACAATGGATTTCAGTTAGTGTTTTTGAAGCTTTTTATCATTTTGTAATTGTAAGTTTTATTTTAGGCCAGTACTTACGTGGAGTATTTCTTCTATATAAAAGTTTATTGATGGATCATAATTTCTAGAAATGATATATTCCAGAAGATAGTGAGGTACAATATTAGTGTTTTTGCATCCTTGGAGTCCAGGTGTTGACATAATTAGAATAAAACTAACCTAGACTAATTATTACAACAGATGAGTTATTTTGTTGAAGTCAGCATAAACAATACCTAACCTGAATTCCAAATAAGGGCTATCACAGTATAAATCAAGCAAGTGCTTATTAGAAATGTATCAAGACAGACTAATTTTTCAACAACATTTGTGCATGCTGTGGACTAATTTTCATGATGTGCCTCAAGAAAGAGTTTTCTGGGGCTTGACAACTGGGACAAGTCATCTTCAAGGGCATAACCTCCTGGGTAGGTAGGTTCTCAGAGGGGATGAAATTATAGATCAGAGGTTTCTCTTGAGAGCGCAGAATTAGAATAAAGGGAATTGAATGGTCCTAAGGGACTATTGTTTCAGACAGTGGTAACCAGATTAATTGCCCTTCCCTTCCTTTTCCTGGTGTTTCTATCTAAATAACTGGGCCAAGATACTGTAGTTTCAGAGATCCTTTCTCCAACTTACCTCCACAGAAATAGTGAGAACTGTAGTGCACTGGATGGTCATCACTCTCTTGTTTTACACTAAAACATACAGTTTCTTTGTTATCATTTATTATATTATACACTTCAAGATATAGAACTTGGCATTGTTTAGATAGAAATAGAGGACAAGAAGACAGGAAATGAAAGTTTTATGTTCTTTTTGTCTGTCTGTCTTTCAAAGTAGGGAATTGGCGGTATGAAATTTGTGATTTAGGATGATTCATTGAGAGTATTTAATAAAATCTATTAGAAGAGGTCAATACTAAAAACAGAAAGGCTAAATTGCAAAGGACCAGGCCAAAAGCATTAAGAACTTGAACTTGGGTGGTTGTAGCAATTATGGATGAAAGTAAAGGGACAAGAAACATTGTAGGACCAGAAGATTATAATTCTTTTATCCTGAATTATAATATGGTTGAATATTCAGAAAAGTAGACTCTTTGCAGCTAATTCTTATTTTCTAAACAAACTAAGTATCCATAAAGAATTCAGTAAGAAATATCAATAAAAAGTGAATGTTATAAAGAAAATAACAGTATAATAAAAAATAACCTCAAATTATTTTAAGGCACTCTTTCCTACCTTTCGTCTTAATATGATCGCTGCTTGTCTTTAGATAAAATTGCTGACTTGCATCTGAAATCTCATAGTGAATATTCAGTGAAGTGTGATATTACAGATTATTAGGCTGACTGAGGGGGAAACCTTTCAATGTGTTAAACTGCTGTGCTTAAACTCTTGTTCAAGGGTAGTCTTCTCATGCCGAAACAAGAGTAAATGCTTCTTAGACTAAAATTGAAAGTGAACTCCCAGACAAAAAGAATATAATCTTTCCCTTCTCTCGTTCCCAGATCTTTCATTTCCTCAGTCAACAAGGACAGAGCTCATATTCATTGCATCAAGGAAAAAGTTATTTTTTCTCCTGCTTTGTTTGCATCCTCTAGTTCTTTTCTTTAGAAGGGAGCTTCAATGTTTTGCCTCTTCAGAATCCACCTCACAAATTTATTCTCCCTACTTCTCAAAAACCTGAGCTCTTCTTCCTCACCAACCAGCTCTCCTGTTTTGTAGATATATTTACTTATGGGGTAGTCATATTTTTCCTTAATATAGCATGCATTGTAATTGTGAACAATGTACATAAAAAACATTAGAACTAATTTTATAATAGACATTTTCCTCCCCTATGTTTTAAGGGAATATGTATGGTGGTGGGATGACGGTAAAAAAAGTATATATGTATTTATTAGATTAATAACAATTCAAAATGTAATTAAAATTTACATTTAAATTTACCAGATTTCTTATGCACTATGACCAAGACTTTTTACATTAAAGTGATTATAACAATACAGTGAAATACAAAATCTCACAGTGGAAATTTACAAAAAAAAGTACAAGAGTAAAGAGTTTGCCTACATCCTTTCAAACCTCCTTCAAAAACTTAATATTTTCCTGCATCCTAAAACTCCAGTTTCATTTTGGAATGCAAGGCAGCTTTAAAAAAGCTTTTGGAGTTCTTTTAATTATAGATCAATAAGTGTGCCTGAGTGAAAAATCAAATATTAATTTATGCAAGCTGAAAATATTGGTATTTTCTATAAAGTTGGATTCTATCTTCAGCGTGGGTCATTCTTTTTGGTAACAAATCAAACAGGTAAAGCAATCTTTCTTAACCTCCAGTATTTCACTAATTTAAGAAATGTTCACCACTTAGAGAGTTGCCAAGGTAATGGAAAAACTCTGGACTTTGATAAATATATGTTTAGCATAAACATTAAATGAAAAAATTACAAACACTAACTTCTTAGACAGTAATTCCGCAAGCTGTTTTTCTATAGTTTAAGTTGTCAAGATATGCTAGAGAGCAGATGAGGTAGAAGAGATGAAACTATTTTCCACAGTATCTAATGTATTCTCACATAAATTATAAAAATGATTTTATCTCTTGGTTAGCCAAATCTCTTTAAAAATGTTAACCTTTTTTCTGACAGGTATAAAATATAAAGAGAAGAAACAAAGGGTCATGTTTGATGGACATGAAAACAAAGACTGGGAGAATACAAGCACATCTTAATTCACACTATGCATAAGTGGCACCAACAATCAAAAACGCATGTGGAGTTCAAACAAATTTGCTTTTTAATCTTTCTTCAAAAGAAAGAGTAGCAGGGAATGACAATCAAATATAAATAACTGAAAATGAATCAGCAATAAAACGAGTGTGCCCAATTAACCACTTGCAATTTAAACATAGTAAGAGAAAGAAAATCATAAATTAAAAGTGATGCAATTTTACTCAAAGTAACTGCTTTAAGTATGGCTTATTTCAGCATCTGGTTAGCGTTGCACTAATTTAATATAGATAACAATCTGACTTTTTTTTTAAGCATCCCTCTTTGACACCATTTCTCAGTTGCTGTTTGATAAAGAACAGTCATTTCTCTCTCTTCTAGCTGCCAGGGCCCACCACCCTTGAGAGATGCTGGAAATGCCACACACTCTATTTTCTATTCTCTCTTGCTGTTAGAATATGGTTAAGTGACTCACACCTGAAGTGTGCTGAGTGCTTCTGAGAAAATTTTGTTCTCTGTCAAAAGGAGAGAGAGATGTGAGGAAAAGATTTTTTTCTTCCCTTCTAGTTTTGAACAACATCACAAGAGGACTAAATTCTTGGAGCTGCTGCAGCCATCTTGCTCAGTAAGAAAAAGATCCAGAGAATCTCAGAAAAGGATCCACTAAGCTGACAAGGAAACTTATTGTTTAAGTGATGTTTATTTGTTATTCTAGTATGGGAAAAAAACCTGAGAGCCGGTTTACCTTTAAAAAACTTCAATCCTACATCTACTCTGAATTATTTGGTGTAGGAACACTATCCCCTATATAATCATGTACAATATTCTATAAGTTAAATTATGTATTTCCTTTAAATTGCTTGGAACATTGAAAAAAAAGTTCCATTTTGAATACTAAAAGAGATTCTCACAAATGCAATGCAATATAACAATGCAGTATGATTCACCTCTCCAAGATTCCTCACAAAAGCAATTCAATATAACAATGCAATATGATTTGCCTCTCCAAGAATGCCTTCTCTTTAGTACTGTGTTTCTCTCCAACCATCATTTTCAAATGTATTTTTTGTTTTGTTCTTTAAATGAAAGGTGTTTTTTCTTCTTTTCTTTTTCTTTCAGAATTCCAATAAATTCCAATAAATAGTTCCAAAGAGTAAGCTAGGCCTGCCTTGGTTAAAGATGAGTAGAGAGAATCTCAGACCTTACCTTCCTCTCAAACTCCTCCTTCCTTCAACAGTTCTTAAATGATTATAGGAAACACACTTTCAAAGCCATTTCTCCTGTCCCAGATTCAAAGCAAAAAGGCAATGAGAAGAGAAGCCAAATTGATTTTTTCCTACATCCTGGAAAAAAATGGTAAAGTACAGGTCAATATGACCTTTTCTAATTCTCTATTTTCCAACACAGGTGGTATATAGATAACTACCGGGGATCAAATACATATTTGTTGAGTGAATGATTAAAACTTTTAGCCCTCTGTGTTGCAGAAGGAGCTTAGGTTTATTGTTGATTTTGCTCCAGAACTTTCCATTATGCAAAGATGCCCTTACACAGGCACAGAAGTGGTATAACTTAAAAATAAATATGAGACAAATATTGTATTACTTCGCTGTTGTGGACTAAACATAATGAGCAAATTCATGGAGTTGATAGCTAGAGTGTAAGTCTCCAGAGAAAAGAGTGTGGTTAGAGAATGGAAAGCTGAGGTTTAATCTGTGCAGAATTGGTAAAAAGTTGTTTGTAAATGTTTGGAAATGAATAGACATGGTGAAAGAAATGAATAGACTTCATGAAATTTGTAATTAGTAGTGCTGGCATGTGGATATGATAGTGGTTTGTTTTTTGCTGTTTTTTTTTTTTAAGGAAGGGGTAACAAAGATGCTCTGGGTGTTGATTGAAATGATGAATGCACAACTTGGTAACTGTACCAAATGCCATTGATTGTGCACTTTGGATGAACTGTATGATTTATAAACAAAAAAAAAATAATAGGGTGGGTTGGGGGAAAAAATACACCAGGTGTAAGATATGGACTATAGTTAGTAGTGATCCTTTTGATGGTACTCTTTCATAATTTGCTAAAAATGTTTCAGAAAAATGAAGGGTATTTGTGTTGGGGTGATGTATAAAGGTCCTGTGTGATGTTATGCATGCTTGTTTTGTATGGTCACAGCTTTTACTATACACTTATTGGTTATGTAATTTCATGTATGAATATATACTTTAATAAATTGCTTTTAAAATGAAAAAATTAAATATGTATATTTAATAAGGCCCTGTTATTCAAGTCATGATGCTAGACATTGCCAGAAAGTGAAAAAATATATGATCTCTGCCTAAGGGGAACGTTGATTAGTAGGAGAAAAGGGATAACCGTATGCATGGCCACAGGTAACAGGGCAGAAAACGAATGCCAAAGGAGAGATGTAAAGTGCTTTAAAAGCTCAAAAGAAGAAGTGTTTGTATCATGTAAGGAGGATCATAAATGAAGGGACCTTGAGATACACCTTGAAATAGACCTTGAATTGCAGAAGGATAAATGTGAAAGAAAGGGTTTTAGTGAAGAGATGAGAAAGTGTTCTTGGGAAACTTCAAGTTTCCCAGTTTTCTTTGAACATAGAACACATAACAAGAGCAGAAAGAGATAAGGGTGGAAAAGCATTTAGAGATTATATTTTGGAAACATATCTTTTGATTTTATAAAAGACTATAATGCACGACTGAACATTATTTTTTTTTTAATTATTTTATTTACTGATCTCTCCCCACCCCCTCATTGTTTGCATTTGCTATGTCTGTTTGTCTTCTTTGTTTCTTTAGGAGGCACCAGGAACCAACCCTGGACCTCCAATGTGGGAGGGAGGTGCCTAATCGCTTAAGCCACCTAGGTTCCCTCAAGACTGAACATTAATACAAATAAATTCTAAGCTTGCATTAGGCTCCAAATTACACAAAACTGCGTTATTTATCTACATCCTAAGAAATGAAATAATGGGTGATTTGATGATATATACTATCAATTGTCAGTAAACATCATCAACTGATGCCAATTTTCATGTAGGTTAAGACTTCATGTTAAAATAGAGAAAGTGGGGTAGGTAAGAATCTTAAATCTTTTCAGTGACATTCACATGCTATAATGCAAGAGGTTAATGATAGATATTTTCTTTATTTTTATTTTTATTTTATTTTTAAAGAAACTTTAGATTACATAAATGATAAATCAAACATACAGGGAAATTCCCATATCCCCTCTCCCCACCTCCTCCCACACTTTTTCCTATTAACAACAGCTTTCATTAGTGTGGTACATTTGTTTTAATTGATGAGATATATTTTTAAAAGGACATAATAAAAGAGTATGGATAATTAGAAACAGCACCCCAAACAAGCCAATGTATCAGCAGTCCAACTTTATTTGTATGTGTATAGGAAAAAAAAAATTATTCAAATTATCACAGGATTAAGACTGGTTCAATTTCACCTACACCATAGCTTCAGCTGTTTTTAGAGTGGAAACATCTGTTTTCCATTAAACAGATGGATAAGTAGAGTCCTGCATATTATGAAAAGGAAGCTCTAACACAAACATGATCTTATGAGGAAAGATTTCTCATAGATTTTCATTATAAGATCTGTTACTTTTAAATCCAAATTTTATATTACTTTGTTCACATCAATTTAGTGCTATATCTGCACGGTTGGCCTTTAGAAGTGACTATTGATTGAGTTTCACAGACAGTATCATGATGAAACTGATATTAGAAATTAAAGTAAAATTTATTCACAGCTGAATAATCAGTGAATAAAATCTCAGCAATAAAGATGCAACTGAATTAGACAAGAGTTTCTATAAAAAACTAAGTATAAAGTCCAAAAAATGAGTCTATAGATATAAATTAGCTTTTGTTATTAACTTATGGTAGAAGTTTTATAAGTTATATTCATTATTATTAACCATTTGAATATATTTAAATTTTGTTATATTTTACTCCTTTATTATCTATAATCTGGCAACTTTCATAATGGATTTTCAAGCAGTTCTCAATAAAGTGATCTAAACTTTAGAAATAGAGTTAGAATGATTAAAAAACAGGAAACAGAAGAAACCTAGACCAAGCAGAGTTAACTAAGCACAAAATTTATATCTGTGCTTCCCAGAAGTCCAAGAAAAAGGGAAGCCTGATGAGAAATACATCTCTCATAATCATAAAGTTAACACAACATTCATTTCTTAGCATTAGAACTTCAAAATAATTAATTTTGTTAATAAACAGATAAGCAAAATTAAATAATGTTGTGTGCAATGTCTTAAATAATTTTACAAAAGATCCATGAATATTCTTTATACAGTCGTTTCTACTGACATGAAACTTAATAGCCAAGTGTTACATAATACTGCCTATAGTATTGTGTGGTGTAGAAATCTAACTTTCTAGTGACTCAACTTAGTATAGGGTCAGAGCTTAGACAATGTCTAGGAATGGCTGCCAAATAGACTATCAATCTCAAATATCAATTGTCTCAACGTCTTCAGGCTGTTTAGATAATGGATGGTTCAAAATGATGTCTGCTGATACCAGACAATGCTGGCTTTTTGTTACAAAAAACTTAGAATCAGAAAGTCAGCCAATATCAGCAGAGGTGTGTTTCAGAAACACTGACAGGCAGAACCAAATCATTCCTTTGAAAGAAACTTCTGATTTCCCTGAGCATCAAAAATTAGTTAGGTATAGACCCAATATTTTGCACCATAGAGCATGGAAACAAGGTATGTGATGTCATTTTATGATTTTTATATGTGGTCATCATTATTTTTCATTTCACATATTTTTCACTGACAATGGCCTGGTATGGATTGGTTTGGATATTTTATCTTCTCTACCTGAATACACACACACATTATATACTTCCCTGTTGAAGCCAGTTACATTATTGTTTGAGGCTTTATGGCCTTTGTATTTCTGCTGGCTTCTGTCCAGCACTTAAAAGAGAACTCAGTCATTATTAGCATTCCCCCTTCTTCTGAGAAGCCCTTTGTGAAGTTTCCAGTTGCAGCTACAGAATCCTGTGATATTAAATAAGAATTACAATGGGTGTACTAAAAAAGAGCATCCATATGCCACAGACAGTATGAATTGTGTTCAATTAGTTTCTGTTGGAAGTCTTTCTTTGCATATCTTTACTCATGTTATCAAGTCCATCCAGGCCTTAGGCTTATTTTCTTTAAACTGAGACATTTTTCTACTTATCAACGTACAAGTTCTTTACTGGAAAAACTGTGACAGCACTTTCTTTGAAGACATCAGTAGAGTGGCTGTAACGGACTATTGTTTGATCACAATAAAAACCTGTTTTTGTCACTTAATTACTCATGCTATAAGAGATGAAGGTAATAAATGTGACAAAATAATAATTAGTGCAATTAATGACATGTACTGGGTTACTTAGCAATGTTTCCCTAGATACACTTTACTTTTAAATTCAAAGGGAATTTTAAACCTTCTACATTTATGTTTTATTGTAGCATTTCTTAATTTTCTTTTATAGCTAAATGAAATTAATGAGGTAGGTTCTTCTCATTCAAAAACTACTTTTGGGGGCGTATATGTTGGAATTGCTTAACTGTTTGTAAGATATGAGTTGACCATAGCAAGCTTATTTGTATAGAGAAACTATTTTGATTATGAACCTGGATCACACAATCTGCAGTGACTTAAAAAACCAATGCAACCAAAGAAAGGTATGACAGCATTGAGTCCACACTGTACAATAATATTTTACTGCACATATCACAATTTGTGACTATGTATTTATTTACGTTAATGTTTAGGTGGTTACTGACATCTCCCATTCAACTGTAAGTTTGCTAAAGGAAAGAATACTATCTGTTGTTTCAATGTTTTAGCACTTCACCATGGTTCATAGTGAGTGTTTGACAAATATTATTTGCATGATTGGGTATGTATCAATGAGTGAGAGTTTTCAACTCTAAATTGAGTATGAACATTCAGTGTGTTGACAAAGCATTTTGACTGTGCCATTTTAAGTGATAGGTAATTTAACCCCCCATCCCATTTTGACCCCAATGGATATTTTGATTGTATATCTGGAGTCTATATCAAACATTAAATTCCTTTTCAAGATGCTCCCTTGCTTCTTTAGGCCTGATTGGTAATGGATTCCTACATTTGTTAGTAGTTTGGCTATGTCTTCTAAATATCCCCTTCGAATTTGCAGTGTATACAATCTATGGAAAAATTGCAAATATTTCTTTCATATATTCTCAAATTGCTCTAACTTTGAGATCAGTTTATTATATTTTAAATCCAATGATTTCATGCAATCCAAAATTTTATAAAACTGTAAGCTAAATAATTATTAAGGTAAGTGCTGGGGATTGCATCATATACTCCAAGAAAGACATATTCAAGTCTATATGCAGGTGTGAACCCATTTGTTAATAGTATTTTTAAATATGTTAAAGTGAGTCAGGATGTGGACTCTATTGTGAATAGGATATTCAAAAATCCTATTAGGTATGGCCAGAATGAATCAGGGTGGGGGTCTACGACTGGAGGCCTAATAATAAAGGAAACTCAAAGCATTTGGTCAGTACAAGCCAGAGTTCTGAAGAAGCCAGAGAAGAGAGAGAGGACTGCTATCAACTCAGGCAAATATCAGCTCATCATCTTTATTTTGGACTTCTGGGTTCTAAGCTGTGAACCAATAAATTCTTGTTTAGCCTACCCATTGTGGATGTTTGTCATAGCAGCTCTGGCAAACTAAGACAGTAAGAAAAGATTTGAAATGAAATGAAAACTCCTATATTATTTGGAATCACATATAGTTCTTTTACATGCTACCATATTTCTAATTATTTAATATAAGGATATCACACTTTATTATTCATGAAAAATTGGGATTAAAATATTCTGGAATTGTATTACTTTGGAAAAAAATGATTAATAAGAAAAATACTATACCAAAAAATGTGTATTTTATAACAACAAATGAAATATGTGAATTGAAGATGGCCTTTAATCAACTAATGACCATCCAAATTACAAACTGCTTTTTTATATACTGAGGAAAAATGGTAAAAAATAATATAAGTATGTGGACTTCACATTAAAGGAGCTAAAAGGAGTGTGAAACTATTTTTTAAATACACTTTACTATATTGAATATATATTTTTACTGCATGCTAGTCAAAAGCACATGACAAAAAAATTACAATAGTTTGTGTTTTTAAACAACCAGGAACAACATATTTACTAATAGAATTATTTTATAGCAAAGAAACAAAGTTGAAATATGTACTTGGGTGTTTTCTTTAAAAATTGACCATTTTGTAAGTTGTACAATACTAAGAACAATTTAAAATTTAAAAATACAGAGGAATATGGAACATTTCACCCAACAGCAGCAGCTTATATTTTCTCTAGTGCACATGGGTTATTCTCCAGGATAGAACATGTATCAAGACACCAAACAATTCTCAAAACATTTAAAAATATTGGTATTAATCAATGTATCTTCTCTGTCAAAAATGGAATGCAGCCAGAAATAGAAACTAGAGGGAGAACTCAAAATTCAAAAATATGTGGAAATTAAACAACACAGTTTATAACAAATGGGTCAAAGAAGAAATCATAAGGCAATTAGAAAACATCTAAAGAAAAGTGCAAATGAAAACACAACACACCAAAACATGTGGGATATAGTAAAAGCAGTGCTGAGAAGAAAATTTATAACTCTAAATGCTTATATTAAAAGGCAAAAAGATCTCAAATCACATCCTTACAACTGGAGCATCTAGGAAAAAAAGCAAACTAAACCCAAAGCAAGCAGAAGGGAGAAAATAACATAGATTAGAGTGGAGATAAATGAAATAAAGAATAAATAAAACAATAGAGAGAATCAACAAAAACAGAAGTTGTTTCTTTAGAAAGTTGAATAAAATCAATAAACCTTTAACTAACTGACTAAGAAAAAGAGAGAAAGAAAACAAAACAAAAAAAAACACTAAAATCTGAAAGGAAAATGGGGACATTTTTACTAAACCCAGAGAAATAAAAAGGATTATAACAGTGTACTAGGAACTCCTGTACACCAACAAATTAGATAGCATAGATCAAATGGACAAATTCCTAGAAACACACAAACTACCTGCACTAACTCAAGAAGAAATAATTTCAATAGACCAATAATAAGTGAAGAGATTGACTCAGTCATCAAAACCTTCCAAAAAAGAAAAACTGAGGACCAGATGTCTTCACAGGTGAATTTTGTCAAACATTCCAAGAAGAATGAAATCTTGCTCAAACTCTTCCAAAAAGTAGAAGAGGTGGGAACACTTCCAATTTTATCTATGAGGCCAACATTACCTTAATACCAAAGCTGTATAAGGATACTATAAGAAAAGCAAATTACAGATCAATATCCCTTAAAAATAGAGATGCAAAAATCCTCAACAGAATACTAGCAAACTGAATCCAACAGCACATTAAAAGAAGTATACACCATGATCGAGGGGGATTTATCTCAGGTAAGCAAAGGTGGCTCAACCTAAGAAAATCAATTAATGCTATATAACACATTAATAGAATGAAGGGAAAATCCCACATAGTTATCTAAATTGATAGAGATTTTGCATTTGACAAAATCCAGCAATGCTTCTTGGGGAAAAAAACTTAGAAAACTAATAATAGAAGGAAACTCTCAACAAAATAAAAAGTACATATGAAAAAACAATAGCTAACATCATACTCAGTGGTGAAAGACTGAAACCCTTCTCCCTAAGACCAGAAGCAAGACAAGTATGCCCACTGTCACCACTGTTATTCAACATTGTGCTGGAAGTTCTAGCCCAAACACTTAGCAAGAAAAAGAAATAAAAATTATACAAATTGGAAAGGAAGAAGTAAAATTTGTCTATGTGCAAATGAATTGATTCAATATATAGAGAAAATCCTGAAAAGTCCACAGTAAAACTGCTAGAGCTAATAAAATAATTCAGAAGAGTGCTGGGGTACAAGATGATGACACAATAATCAGTAATGTTTTTAAACACCAGCAATGAACAATCTGAAGAGAACATCAAGAAAAAATTTCTGCTTACAATAACAATTAAAAGAATCAAGTATCTAGATATGAATTTAACCATGGATGGAAAGGACTTGTACACAGAAAACTACAGAACATTGCTAAGAAGATCTAAATAAATGGAAGAACATTCTGTGTTCATGCTTTGGGAGACTAAATATTGTCAAGACATCAATTCTCCCCAAAGACATTTACATATTCAAAGCAATCCCAATAAAATTTCAAACAGCCTTTATTGTAGAAATGGAAAAGCCAAACATTATATTAATAGCCATTCATCGTATTTTCAAACAGCCAAAATTATTTTGAAAAAGAAGAATAAAGTTGGAGGAGACCCATTTCCTGATTTTAAAACTTATTACAAAGTTACAGTAATCAAAACAGTATGTTACTGGCACAAGGATATATTAATGAATGGAATAAAATTGAGAGCTCAGAAACACATTTTCACATCTATTCCTAATTGATTTTGACTGTGCTGCAAAGTCCACTCATTGAAGCAAGAATAGTCTCTCCAACATATGGTATTGGGAAAACTGGATCTTCATATGCAAAAGTATGACAGTGGACCCCAACCTCATTCCATATATAAAAGTTAACTCAAGATGGATGAAAGATCTAAATACAAGAACCAAAATTATAAACCTCTTAGAAGAAAATATAGGGATGTATCTTTAGGACTTTGTGCTAGGCAATGGATTCTCAGATTTTACAATAAAAGCATGAAAAACAAAAAAATAGATAAATGGGCTTTATCAAAATTAAAAACTTGTATGCATTAAAGAAAACCTACAGATTGGGAGAAAATATTTGGGAATTACATGTCTTAAAAGGGTTTAATATCAAGAATATATAAAGAAATCTACTATTCAACAAGAGAAACACAAAAACCCAGTTTAAAAATAATGAGCAAGTCTTGAATACACATTTCTCCAAAGAAGATATATAAATGTCCAAAAAGCACATGAAAAGATGTTCAACATCATTAGCCATTAGGGAAATGCAAATCAAATTCACAAAGAAATACCATTCACACCCACTAATGACAACTATGAAAAAAATGGAAAATGAGAAGTTTTAAAGTCAGTGAAGAAATAGGAACACTCATTCATTATTGGTGGAAATGTTGTGGAAAACAGTTTGGATGTTCCTCAGAAAGTTAAGTATTAGAATTTCCATAGGCCCTGACATTCAAACTTTTAGGTAGATAACTAAAAGAATTGAAAGCAAGGACTCAAATAGATATTTACACATTGGTGTTCATAGTGGCATTATTCACAGTTTCCAAAAGATGGAAGCAATACAAGTATATGTCAAACAATGAATGAATAAACAAAATGTTGTATATACATACAATGGAATATTATTCAGCAGTAAAAATTACTGAATTTCTGGTACATGTGACAGAATAAATGAACCTTTAAATCATGATGTTGAGTGAAATACGCCAGCATAAAAGAACAATTATGTATGATCTAACTGATCTAAAATAACTAGAATAAGCAAATTCATAGAGCCAGAAACTAGAATAGAATAGAGATTACAAAGTGTCGGGGTTGGGTTATGGATTGGGAAGTTAGTGCTAATTGGTGCAGAGATTCTGTTTGGAGTGTTGGAAATTTCTGGTAATGGATGGAGGTGATGATAACACAACATTGGGAATACAATTAACACCACTGAATTATGTATTTGAATATGGTTAAAAGGGAGAAATTTTTGGATGTATATGTGTTACTAGAATAAAAAAATTTTAAAAACCATAGGAACTGTACAACATAAGCAATGAACCTTAGATAAACTGAGGGTTTATAATAGTATAATTATAACATTGTTTCATCAATTGTAACAAAGTTACCACACTAATGCAAATTGCTAATAATAGTGTGAGGAAAGTTACATGGCAACTCTATTTTCTGCATGATTTTTCTGTAAATCTACAACATACCTAATTTTAAAAAAAGTTATTTGGGGCAACACTAAGTTTCTCAATGACTCCTCCAAGCAGAACTGAATGGATGTGTGAGTGTTTGTACATGTTTCCACCTCTCTGTTTATGTGTCTGTATTGGTGTGATTCTTCTTTTCAAAAAAGTTGGGTAAGGAGCCCACTTTCATAGTTCTTTTGTGATTTTTGTTTGGTAAAAACCTTAAACATTCCTCAAATAGTCACTTTTTAAAAGAGAACCATGTGCAGTAAATCACATATGCGGCAACAAGACATCTTCCCAAATTGAAATTGCCTATGACATTTCATCTGAGGATTATTTCTGGTGATGAGTTAAGGGAAAAATTCTACAGAGTCCGAAAGAAAGAGAACTTTTAAAAAGCACTTACAACAAACAAAGACTGATGGCATGTAATAACTGTTTGTCTCTGTTTGGAAAAATAGCCTTAAAAACAGCAGTATGTGATAAATGCATTGGAAAACATGCAATAAAT
Organism: Cabassous unicinctus; assembly: GCA_029593785.1. Classification (NCBI taxonomy): domain Eukaryota; kingdom Metazoa; phylum Chordata; class Mammalia; order Cingulata; family Chlamyphoridae; genus Cabassous; species Cabassous unicinctus. Next base: position 90,371 of record JAQZBX010000820.1, read on the forward strand.
TCACTGAGAGATTAAAACAAAACAGAACAACAACATCCGTATTGTTCTATGGCCTTCGACATCAGAAAGTTTTCCTTCAAGGCAAATTGCTTCCTTTTGTGCATTATCTTTATATCCATTGTTACTGTTGATATTATAGTAGTAGTCATGATATCATTTCAGAGAAGAAAAGCAATGCAAAGAGAAGAGTACTTGGGTACCAATCCTTGTCTGCCACCCTCAGCCAATGTGAACTTGGGCAAAGAAGATGAAATTCCTCAAGTCTTGTATTCTTCATCTATAAAATGGGCTTTAAATTTTTTTCCTAACTTTGTCAGTACTACTTTTTTAGAATGTAGTTTTCTTGAGATATATTTACATACCATACATGCCATCCAAACTGTACAATTACTTTTAGTACAATCACAGTTTTGTGCATTCATCACCACAAAAAATTTTACAACAATTTCATTACTCCAAAAAGAAAAACTCCACACACCTTAGCAGTCACCTTTCAATCCCTCTATCGTTCCCCAGCCCTATGTAACCACTAATCTAACTCCATCTTTATAAATTGATTTATATTTACATTTTATATAAATGGAAACATACAGTATGTAGTATTTTGTGTCTGGTTTCTTTCACTTAGCATAATGTGTTGTTTTGTTTTGTTTTTGCCTGATAATAGCAACTTGTAACATTAACATTCATTCATTCAGTTCCAAAGAAAAACAGTCTTTTACATGCAATATTACACATATTCATATTTCACATGAGATTTCACTATGCTATACAGTCCCATGTTACATTTTTTAGCTTTCCTTCTAGTGATATACATGACCTTACACTTACCCTTTCAACCACTGTCATCCCCATGTAATAACACTGCTGGTTAAAAATACCATGATGTGCTTTCACTTTTTCTATTCATTTCCAGAGATTAACAAAAACTCTTTTTACCAATTCTGCACAAATTAACTCTCAGCTTTCCGTGCTCTAATTTCATTCCATTTTCTGATGACCTGTATACCAGTTATTAACTCCATGTGTTTACACATTTATTTAGTTTGTAATAGCGCAATCATACAGTGTCTTTTTGTGTCTGCCTTGCTTCACTCAACATAATGTCCTCCAGGTTCATCCATGTTGTCGTATGCTTCATGGCTTCATTTCTTCTTACATTTGCATACTATTCCATCATGTATCTCCACCAGAGTTTGATTATCCATTCATCAGTGGATGGACACCTCGGATGTTTCCATCTTTTGGTAATTGTGAATAATGCTGCTATGAACATGAGTGTGCAGATGTCTGTTTGTGCCACTGTTCTCAGTTCTTCTGGGTATATACCTATTGGTGGTATTGCTGGGTCATGTAGCAAATCTATATTCAACTATTTAAGAACTAGCAAACAGTCCTCCACATTGGCTGTACCATTCTACGTTCCCCAAAGCAGTGAATAATTATTCTTATCTCTCCACAACCTCTCCAACACTTGTAGTTTTCTGTCTTTTTAATATTGGCCATTCTAGTAGATGTGAAATTATATCTCACTGTAGCTTTGATTTGCATTTCCCTAATTGCTAGTGATGTTGAACATTTTTTTCATGTGTTTTTCACCATTTGTATTTCTTCTTTGGACAAATGTCTATTCAAGCCTTTTGCCCATTTTTTAATAGGGTCATTTGTGTTTTTATTGTTGAGTTGTAGCATCTCTTTATATATAATGAATAGTAAACCCTTATCGGATATGCTATTGCCAAATATTTTCTCACATTCAGTCTTCTGCCTTTTTGCCCTTTTGACAAACTCCTTTAGTTGCTAAAGTGTTTATTTTTGAGGAGGTCCCATTTATCTATTTTTGTTGTTGCTCGTGATTTGGATATAAGATCCAAGAAACCACCTCCTACCACAAGAGCTTGAAGATATTTTCCTACATTATCTTCTAGGAGTTTTATGGTCCTGGCTTTTATATTTAGGTCTTTCATTCATTTCGAGTTGATTCTTGCATAGGGAATGAGAGAAGGGTCATCTTTCATTCTATTAGTTTTGAATATCCAGTTCTGGCAACATTTGTTGGAGAGACTGTTTTGTCTCAGGGTCATATGTTTGACACAAACCAGTTGGACATGGCGGTAAGGATTTATTTCTTGGTTGTCAATTCTATTCCACTGATCAATGTTTCTATCTTTATACCAATACCATATTATTTTGATCTAGTAGCTTTTTAATATGCTTCAAGGCCAGAAAGTCCTCCCACATTGCTCTTCTTTTTTAGGATGATTTTGGCTCTTCAGGTTAATTTTTCCTTCCAAATAAATTTGTAATTGACTTTTCTATTTCTGTATATTTAGTTTTCCAATCTATGAACATGGAATGTCTTCCACTGGTTAAGGTCTTTGATTTCTTTTAGCATTGTTTTGTAGCTTTCTGAATATAGGTCCTGTACATTTTGTTAAATTGATTCCTAGTTATTTGAGTCTTTTTGTTGCTATTGTAAATGGAATTTTTTCCTGATTTCCCCTTCAGATTGTTCAATACTAGTGTACAGGAACATTTCTGATTTTTGCATGCTGATCTTGTATCCCGTCACTTTGCTGAATGTGTTTATTAGCTCAAGTAGCTTTGTTTTATTTTATTTTTTTAAGATTTATTTATTCATTTATCCCCCCCTTGCTTTTTGTGCTCGCTGTGTCCACCTGCTGTGTGTTTTTTCTGTGTCTGCTTATCTCCCCCTTGCTGTGAGGTCTTGCTGCATCAGCCCACCGCGCAGCACGGGCCGGCCTGCCCTCACAAGGAGGCCCCGGGAAGCGAACCCGGGGCCTCCCATGTGGTAAACGGGAGCTCTATCGATTGAGCCACACCTGCTTCCCAGTAGCTTTGTTTTAGACACTTCAGAAATTTCTAAATATAGGATCATGTCATCTGTGAATAGTGTGAGTTTTACTTCCTCTTTTCATACTTGGATGCCTTTTCTTTTCTTGCTTAATTGCTCTAGCTAGAACTTCTAGCACAATATTGACTAACAGTGGTGAAAATGGACAACATTGCCTTGTTCCCAATCTTAGAGGGAAAGCTTTCATCATTTCCCCATTGAATATGACATTTGTTGCAGTTTTTCATATATGCCCTTTATCATATTGAAGAACTTTCCTTCTATTCCTATCTTTTAAAGTGCTTTTATCAAGAAATGATGTTGGATTTTGTCATATGCCTTTTCTGCATCAATCAAGATGATCATTTGTTTTTGTTTTCCTTCAATTTCTTAATGTAGTGTATTACATTAATTGATTTTCTTATGTTGAAACACATTTTCATACCAGGAGTAAATCCCACTTGGTTATGGTGTATAATTCTTTTGATGCATTGTTGGATTCTATTTGCAAGTATTTTATTGAGAATTTTTGCATCTATGTTCATTAGAGAGATTTGTCTGTAATTTTCTTTTCTTATAGTATCTATATCTGGCTTTGATATTAGGGTGATGTTGGCTTCATAAAATTTGTTCAGTAATTTTCTCTCCTCTTCAATTTTTTGGAAGAGTTTAAACAGAATTGGTGTTTATTCTTCTCAAATGCTTGGTGGAATTCACCTGTAGAGCCATCTGGTCCTAGGCTTTTCTTTGTTGGGAGATTTTTGATGACTGATTCAATCTATTTGCCTGTGATTGGCTTGTTGAGTTCCTGTATTTCTTGTAGAGTCAATGTAGGTTGTTTGTGCATTTTTAGGAATTTGCCCATTTCATCTAGGTTGTTCAATTTGTTGGCATACAGTTTCTCATATCCTCGTATGATCCTTTTTATATCTGTGAGATCAGTTATAACTTCCCCCTTTTGATTTCTGATTTTATTTATTTGCATCTTCTCTCTTTTATTGTGTTAGTCTAGCCAAGGATTTGTCAATTTTAATGATATTCTCAAAGAAGCTTTTCGTTTTATTGATTTTCTCTATTGTGTTTTTGTTTTCAGTTTCACTTATTTCTCCTCTAATCTATATTTTTTCCCTTCTACTTGCTTTGGGATTGTTTTGCTGTTCTTTTTTCCGGTTTCTTCAAGTTGTTCACATAGATCTTTGATTTTAGCATTTTCTTTTTTAATATGTGTGTTTAGAGCTATAAATTTCCCTCTCAGCACGGCCTTTGCTGTATCCCATAAGTTTTGATAAGTTGTGTTCTCATTTTCATTTATCTTAATATATTTTACTTATTTCTCTTACAATTTTTTCTTTGACCCACTGATTGTTTAGGAGTGTGTTTTTTAGCCTCCAAACTTTTGTGAGTTTTCCTCTTTCCCGTCTATTTTTTTTCAGTTTCATTCCATTATTATCTTAGAAGGTGTTTGATATAATTTCAATATTTTTATATTTATCAAGACCTGCCTTTTGACCTATCATGTGATCTATCCTGGAGAAAGATCCATGAGCACTTGAAAAGAATGCATAAACCCACTGATTTGAGATGCAATGTTCTGTATATGCCTGTTAGGTCTAGCTCATTTATCATATTGTTCAAGGTCTTTGTTTACTGGTAGGGATCCTCTGTCTAGTTGTTCTTTCTAGACTGTGTCCCTCATTTTCCCATTTCCTGGGGATTTAGATCCCTGTGGCTCCCTTTGTCCAGAGCCACCAGCCAGAGGCTGGAGAATTCAGAGCTGTTTGCTTAGAGTGAGGGGGAAGGTTGCCAGTACCTGCAGCTGCAGCTTCTACTCACAGCCTTTCCATCAAGATTCTTTTCCTGTGCCCCCTCTCTCTTCTGAGTGGTGCCCAGTCTTCCTCTGGTGTCCTAAACTCTACAATATTTTCCCTAGGCCATTTCTGCCTGTCCTCTAGTATTTTTCTGGGAGAAAACTGAGTCTTGTGTCTCTCTAATCCACGATCTTCCTGGAAGTCTGTCAATATTACTTAAAAAAAAAAAAAAATTCTTGCAGGACCATTTTGAAACTGCCCTATGATTGGAAAAGTAATGTATTATTTGAGAAACAGAAGCACATGAGACAGCACTACAAAATCTGAAAGCAGTGCAGAATGTAAATTGTATTTCTTTTTTTTTTTTTTAA